>PITA01015069.1:32460-51461 GCA_004023965.1 Spilogale gracilis | reverse complement strand
AGGAATGTCCTCTGCTAGGTCATATCACGGACTATCCCCTCCCCCCCACCCCCGCCCCGGGACCTCCCCCCTCACCCCTCCCACCCCCGCAACACAGCGGTAGCTTTCTTAGGGAAATGTCTGATAGGATAATTAACCTGGGTTTTGGAATCTGAGTATGAAGGTAAAGGTGGGTTCTAACATAGCTCTCTCTGGCTAGTTAAGTATCACTGCAAGACTGCTGCCGGGAAAGGAAGTTGCACACAACCGAATATAACAATTAATTAACAATGCAAAAGAACACATTCTGAAAGGTAAGAACAGGAAGCACTCCATAATCCTATAAATTATTCCTGTTTATTGAGTGCTAAAAGCACAAGTTCCAGACATATATAAATAATATATTCGTATAAATAATTGAAAACACAAGGAAAATTACATAAGCAGGAATCAAATCTAAATTTAGCAAGGCCCCTGGCTTCATGAGTCCCTATAAACTATGCTTCTCACTAAGCCCTGTCACCTCACCCAGGAGCAAATCAAGATGAGAAATATTTTGCTGTATTGAATGAACTGGCTACAGCATTTCCTTTCTCTGGTTTTCAGTTTCAGCACCTAAAACAACAACAACAACAACAGCAACAACAAAAATGGTGTGCTTGTGTGTGCGCACATGTGCGTGTAAAGGAGCCCTGAAACCCCTTCCAGCTCTGACATCATATTATCTCCCCCAAATACTACAAAATTCATTAATTAGGGTTCTGTTTATCCTTCTATTGTTCAGGATAAGGACTTGTTCGGGCCTTAATTTTCTATTTTTTTTTTAAGTTTTTATTTATTTATTTGACAGAGAGAGAGACAGAGACAGAGAGAGAGGGAAAACAAGCAGGGGGAGTGAGAGAGGGAGAAGCAGGCTTTCCACCCAGCAGGGAGCCTGATGTGGGGCTGGATCCCAGAACTCTGGGATCATGACCCGAGCCAAAGCCAAAGGCAGACTCTTAACGACTGAACCATCCAAGTACCCCTAATTTTCTATCTTTATTACAAAATCATCCATGCAAATCCTAACATCCTTGAGCATCCCAAACATCTCTGGATTTCAATTTTATTATTTAGGGCTTGAGCCGTCCTTAAGGAGCGCTTTCTCTAGTCACATTGGTAATCTTGGTTTGGTGTTATTTAAGCTAACAAATTACTATCTTTGGCTAAAAGCGTATACTGTAACTACAACCTTAGTTCATGAATCAGCTGATTGTTTCTCCCTCCTTGGGACATCAGCTTGTTGTCTCTTTCCTCCAGAGGAAGACTTTACATGGTGCCGAAACTCTGGTGTAAATTACATTAATGGGCTTCATTTTCTAAGTTGTGCAAAATGCAAAAGGAGCATGCACTCCCTGGTCTTCCCTCTAGCGATGGTTACACTTGATTCTAGAAACAAATTATCAAATAAATCACTGGTCGCTCTGTTAGCTAGAAAAGGAAAAGTTAGCTGTACTCTGAATTGGCTTAGTTTTCTTCCTCTAGGACTCTGTTCAGACTCAGAGAGAACAGTTAAATCACAATTATCATTTATGGAGTGTAACCATGTGGCAGGCATGCCCATTATCTCTAATCTTATGACAATTTGGGCAAGGTAAATATTACTTTCTATCAAATTAAATACTGTACTATAGATCTCCATGTCTATAGGTATTTACAGATACTATAGCACTACAAATACTTACTATACATTAGATGGCAGTATGCATACTATGAATCTCTGAGTCTCAAAGATTAAAACCTTGTCAATGGCCTTATAAGACAGAAATAAGATTTAAACTTGGGTCTCATCTGACTTCAGTCTTCTCACACTACTTCTGAGATCCTTCTCAAGCAATGCACTGCAGTGGTTAAGACTGAAAGCCTAGAAATAATACCTGCTTTCAAATCCCTGCTCTAGAATTGATGAGTTCTGAAGTCTTACACAAGTTTCCTAGCTTCTATAAACCATTGTTTTCTCATCTGTTGATGATAATAGTACCTACTGCATAGAGTGAAATGATACAATATTGCAATAATACAATATTGCCATACATGCTCTGAGCACATTCCCTGACAAGTAACAAGCGCTCAGTATGTAGTGGGAGTGGGGGTGGTGGGGTTATATTGTGCTCCCCTGGAAGCAGAATTAATTCAGATTCTGCAGTAGAACAAGGACCCTTGCCACAGGATCCACCAACAGCAGGTGCCCACTAAATATTTGTTAATGACCTCTGTGGTTTGCCTAATAATGAGTTTTCTATCTAGGCAAGTGATATAGGTGATTTTATTTGTATTTATATTTCCAAAATTGGAATGAGTCTCTTTTCTCCCATATACATGTGTGTGCTCATAGTATGTATGTATGTTCAATCATTTATGTCAATGATTTATATTATTCATTCATTTATGTCAATGATGCCACAATAGCATATGGTATGAAATAGAATTTCTGCATCTGAAAGTGCTTATTAAATAATTTATATTATAAATATATAAGCAATTATATTAATTGCTTATTAGGTACTTAATATTAAAATATACCTGGGTGTCTCAGTCAGTTCAGCATCTGCCTTTGGCTCAAGTCATGATCCCAGGACTCCATTAGCTTTGTGTCAGGCTGCCCCCCCACTCCCCGCCCCACTCAGGGGACAGTCTGCTTCTCCTCCCTCTGTGCCCTCCCCCACCACCCTTACTCATTCTTTCTCTCTGTCAAATAAATAAATTAAAAAATATTTAATGCCAATACATCACATGTACTTTGAAGATTACCAAGAATAGATTTTGTAACAAAATGACACATAGAGAAAATGTACTGTGTGTGTGTGTGTGTGTGTGTGTGTGTGTGTTCCATATCATTCATTTACTATGGAGTTATGATGCTGCCAAGTTCAGTTACATTTCTGGGGAGACAATTATCCTTAAACTACATCCATCTTGTAATTGATAAATATAGGTGGTGTGAAACAATGGTTCCTTTCCAAATTGTTCTAACAGAAAAAAAATTAATAAAACCCCATAATTGAATTGGTTCCCTATGCTATACATTTGAAGGAGGCAGGCAAGCTCCATAAAATATGGCCAAGAGTGGTCACACTTACTTTCTAAGCCAAAAATTATGGATATTTAAGGCATTAGGGGTTATGAATCCTAGACAGAAAGCTGAGAAAAGGTGTATCTCTCTTCCAATCCCATAAAGTAGAATAAAATAACCTCCCTGGGAGTAGCATACCCTACTCCTTAAATAAAATGGTGAACCATGTAAAATAAGGACCATAGGACCTTTGCACTGACTATTCCCTCTTTCTAGAAATGCCCTTCCTACAGATAGCTACATGTCTCTCACTTCCTTCTTTGGAAGTCTTTGCTCATGTTGCTTTCTCAGTAAAACCCATACTGACCACCTTTATGCTGCTATACTGCTTTATTTTTCCATACGATCCAATTTTCTTATTTATTACATTTGGCATTTATTGCCAATCATCCACACTAAAATGTAAATTCTATGAGGAAAGGCACTTTTATCCATTTTATTCATCGTTGCAGTCCAAAACCTTAGAGAAGTATCTAGAACATAATAGGTGCTCAATAGATATTCATCAAATGATGCTTCTCTAGATGATACTGAGACATGCTCAATGCAGACGTTATGTTCCTAATAAAATACAAAATTTCCGTCTTCAGACAATGAACCATTACAAAAACAAATTCCTTTGGGAGGGAGGAATGAAAAGTAAAATCTATTACTGTATACATGCCATGGGCTGGGAAATCCTGACATAGTGATCCAGTCATATAAATCTTTTCATTTCAAGTACCTGGTCAATTGAATCACACACAGTGTTCACTCCAATTATTTTCCCCAAATAATATCTCTTCACTTTGGGGTGACATGCTCTAATCTTCACACGATTATATCTGTCTCCAGTTGTATTACAATTCTCCTGGTCTTGCTCAATGGCTTGTTCAATATATCTATTCCCTATAGAATCCTAGCATTCCATGGTAAGGGGCTATGAAAGGATTTTATTATTTCAGAATCTAGCCCTCTCTCTATTGTCTCCAGGTTACATTCATCCTTACCCTATAGTGTAGCAATTCTACGCAACCTCATAAAGACAATGCCTCTGGTATTAACAGAGTGGTTCCACATTGTTTGACCATATAACCGATATTGTAGAAGAGAAGAAATAAATTGTATTACAACCACCACAACTTCCCACGCTTATTCATTTTTCCCTAATTTTTTACACCTTCCCCTTGAGGTTAATCAATAGTTACAAATATGTACTTTTATTATCACTTGCCACATACATTTATAACTATAATAACTAGATAGATATGAAGGTCACATACTTGATTTTTTTTTAAACAAAATGTACATGTTGTGGATTTCAAAATATTTGAGAACTTCTGATTTAAGATTTCTCTGGGAAATGAATTTTACTTTCACTAGAGTGAGTTGGATCTAGTCTGAAGTGGATGTTAAAATCAAAATGACTTGAAAAAGTGGATCTAATCCAAGTGAGAGTAGGCATATATGCCCTTACCAAGCAGAGATCTGAAATCACTGGAAATGCTGACTGGTCGTTATAATATTTCGAGCTCTCCCTTAGCACAGAATCATTTGAACAGAGTATTAGTAAGACAAAAAGTTGCTTCAATCTCATGCAAAAAGTAACAGGATTAAATGTGTCTTAGACGAATGATATAGAAAGAAAAAACATTCCTTAAAAAAAAAAACAAAACCCACTCATATAAAACCATCCAATCCCAATTGGCCATCGTCACTGTGATTTCCTGATCTATGACTTCTTTGTCTCCAACTCCATGCTCTGATTGCAACTGTCACTGAGTCACACAGCCTGCTCTAGGCATGGAGCCAATTTGATGACAACAACCGCTTGTGTGACAGAGAAAGGTGGTTTTCAGGGCCCTAGCAATGGCTCACCCAAGCTTCTGACTCGGGGGCATAAATTTTTACTGTCATTCACAAGTTGGAAAATAAATATCTGCCTAACCTAGGAAACCAACAACCTGGAAAATACATATGGATGCAGCAATTCCATAACCAGGACACAGTAGGAACGATCAGATTGATCACACTCCAGCCTGTAAGAAGTACAGCTGAGCATGTCTCCATGCCCCGGGTTGCAATTTCGATGCACTCAATACATTTGCAATCTTATTTTTATTTTCCAGAGTTACAACTATGCCTTGCTCATTTTTTCAATCTCAGGTGCCTTGTACATGATGTATGCATAAAATATTTATTTAGTATTTTAAATATTATGAAATAATAAGTCACTTAGAATGAAAATAACAAGTCACCTGGAGACAGAAATGAACCTGCTGGGTAGCCTCATTTACCCAAAAAGCTGCTAATGCAAGGGGAGGAGTCTAAGTATTCTTTCAATCTTTTTTTTAAATATTTTATTTATTTATTTGACACACAGAGAGAGATCACAGGTAGGCAGAGAAGCAGGCAGAGAAAGAGGGGGAAGCAGACTCCCTGCTGAGCAGAGAGCCCGATGTGGGGCTCGATCCCAGGAGCCCGAGATCATGACCTGAGCCTAAGGCAGAGACTTAACCCTCTGAGCCACCCAGATGCCCCTCTTTCAATCTTTAAAACAGAATTGTTCTGTTTCAAACTACTTGTTTCAGTTTTGTGGAAACCAAGCCCCCTGTTTTTTGTTTGTTTTAACAAATAATATGGTATCCTATTAGTGTAATTGAGATAATCAAAAATTATGTAAATAAGATATCCTAACCACAACAACTGTTCAAGACATCTCCGTATTTATTTTCATGTTTTTGTTTCCTTTTCTTGTCTGAAATATAACCTAGAACATCAAAATTCTTCAACTCTTGGAGAGAAGTAAGTCTTTTGCTACATCTTTGCCCTCACGCATAGTATATCTTCATTTCATTCATACAGTTCACCTGACAAACTTGTATTAAACTGAGTACATAGTTAGGTACCATAACATAGAGAAAAATAGACTAAAAAAATAGTAAGTACAGCTACCACCCAGTAAGCACTTCTCAGGCTTTATTCTTCTGCTAGTGATTTACATGTAGTAGCTCAATCAAACTTCTATGGCTGTCACTATTCTTTTTTCGTTTTGAAGATATACGGATATACTTACTTATTTGAGAGAGAGAAAGAGTGGGGGAGGGATAGAGGGAAAGAAATCCTCAAGCAGACTCCAGGCTAAGTGTCAGAGCCCAGTACAGGGCTGGATCCCAGGACCCCGATATCATGACCTGAGCTGCATCAAGAGTTGGCCACCCAACTGACTGAGTCACCCAGATGCCTCTGGCTACCTACACCCACCTTACAAATGAAATTAGAGGGCCAAGGAATTTGCCCAGATTTGTTAGCCTGTGTAGTGAGCTGAAGTTCATCCCAGGGCTCTTTGATCCCAAAGCACAGTTCTTTCCTGTTCACATGCAAAGATAGAACTAAAGGAAAAGATGCATTTTCTTATTCTAACCAACAATTTGGATGGCAAATGAGCCACCTGTGCCTGAAACAATAGAAATGATTCTGAGGGAATACAAAAGGAAATGTAAGATGGCCTAGGCAGAGGGCCACTTTCCAATAAATTAAACCAACTGTCTAAGCAAAGTAGACCTTGGGAAAGTCAATCCCAGGCTGGAAAGAATCTGCGATTTTTGGTCATCCCCAACACTTCCTCTCTCTAGAATATTCATCTCCTAGCTCAGCCAGCTTTTGTGTTTTGCGGCTGCGATGTCCCCCAGGGCACTCCGCTTTCCATAGATTTCTGGCCTCAGTTAAAACTTCTTCCCTTTTAGTGGACTCAAGGCTGGAGGTTTTCAAAAAAGTATTCTACTGAGAAATGAAGGGGGAAATGAACATGGAGGTGGAAGAAGAAAAGAAGGGAGAAAGTAAAAAAAACAATAATAAGAGTAGTCAAAGTACATTTAAAAGTATGTTTACAAATGCCATCTTTTTTTAGGCTTTTGGTTTTTGTTTTGCTGCTTTGTTCTGTTTTGTTCTGTTTTTCTAGTCCTAAAGAAGGTCTACTCAGAGACCTGTTTTTCAATTTGGTCAGTTCGAAGTTCTCAACTTTCTTTCCTTTGACTGGGGGTGGGAACAGATGGCAACTAGAGTCTCTCTGTGTTTGTTGTGCATATATTATCTTATTTCATTACAAGGACATAATGAAAGTGGCATTATCATCAGCTTTTTACAGAGTAAGAAACTGAGTTCAGAAGAATAAATACCTTTTCCAAGTGTCCCTAGCCAGTCAGAGGCAGAGATGAGCAGCCTTCCCAACCGAGCTTCTCCCAGAATTCCACTTTGTGACCTTAAGAATGCTCCCCTTTCTTGCCCTGAGGCACTTCCCTCTACCACTTGGTCCCTCTTTTTCTCTACTCCATCTATACCTTCTCCAGTTGTTGAAACAAGAGTCAGCCCAAAAGTAGTATAGCTAAAACTGGCGATTAGAAGTTACACGTGTAGACTGCCAAAGCAGTTGCGCTCAGAGCCTTATGGATTATGTGTGTGGACCGTGTGATTTTGGGCAAATACCTTAACCTTCCCGGGGTGACATTTCCTCATCTGTAACTAAATACTAAATACCTGGGTGAAATGATTTGAGTTGTGCCTGGCAAGAGGCAGCACTGTGTAATCGTAAGCTGCCATCATTACAGAAGTTGTTGGGTGGGAAGGAATAAGAAGTTAGGACATTAACTCTCTTCTTCAAATGCGAAAAATCAGTACTCCAGGAGTCACTCTGCTGCTGCTGGGTCAACTCACTGCTTTGGGACAATAATGATAAATAGGCAAGAAATACCTGGGGAAAAAAAAAAAGGAATACCTTGGAATTTCCAATGATAATACATCATTATATTAATCTTTGGAGTAATTGGTTCATCTGAAAGAAAACAATTTCTGTTGCTAAAAGGTAAACTGAAGCATATTAAATTTTTAAGGGTTTATTTAAGCAAAAAATCAATTCGAATTGAGCAGAGACAAACCGGAAGTGGTTAGGAGTGCTTTACCGACAAGAGCTAGAGGAAAGGCTTTAAAGAGAAGAGGCAGAAGCAAAGCAAGAAAATTATTTGATTGGCTATAGCTTAAGTGTTTGCTTTATTTGGAAAAGCCGAGGAGGCTATTCTAGTTGCTTGTCCTTAGGTTTTGATTTTTTAACCTTGAGGCATTTCAGGCTAAGGTTTTGATTTGCTTCCGCAGGCTACTATAAGACATTGGAATCACTTCAGTCTAATGGCTTCCTTGTTTAATTAACTTAACACTGTTTTGGCCATTTTCTTAATGTGCATATATCTTTGAGCAAAATAGACACTATTGATAGTTATTTATCTTTGGGTTGGAATAACCTTCAGAGTTGATAGTTAAATGGTTTCACTATACTCAGTCACAGCCTTGCAACTACCTTTCATCGTAACACAGATGTTATGAAAATACACACAGAGGAGGCAGACTGAAAGATAGCCCCAAATATGAAATATTACCCCAAATGGATTCTGCTCTTGGAGGAAAGTGTTATTATTTTATTAAAGAGACATATGTTTATCTATCTATCTATCTATCGAGAGAGGATTACATAATTTGGAGGATTGGGGAATAAATATTTTACAGTGATGCCCATTTAAAGAATAATTAGTTGAATGAGATAGAACTTGAAGCCAAGGCTATTTTCCATGACCTGAAGGATTTAAATGGCCCCTTCTAAAATAAGTGGATTTTTCTCATGAGGGAAACTGATTAAGAAAAATCATCAAATCTTTGACATAAATAATAATACTTTAAGCAAAATTAATATTCCTAATACAGTATAGATTATATAATTACATATATCGAGTTCATATGAAACCTAATCTCTCTCTTACCTACAGATTTTTCCAGTTCTTAGAGTATTTTGAATGGGGTCTGGGAAATTTCATTTTTCACAAGTTCCTTGGCCAATTCTGATGCACACCCAAATCTGGAAACCACTGTCCTACTTTCTAATGGCTGCCCTAAAAGTATACTATGTAGACATGATGCCACTTATTTAGTCAATCTCCTTTTCTTGGGTGTTTAGGTTCAATCCAGTTTTCATTATTATAAACCATGCTGTGATGACTACCTTTATAATGATATCTAACATTTATTGCATGTTTCCTATGTGCTTGCCACTACATTTATTTCCTTAGGACAAATTCTTCAGAGGTAGAATTACTGAGATAGATTTTGTGTATTTTTAAGATTTTTGAGGCCCGTTGCCAAGATGTCACTCTAGAAGTTTTCTCTGTTGCTACTTTTGAGTGGGAAAACACTGAGGGCTATGTTACATGAAGACTAGCATTCAGATCTCAGCTCAGTAGGCACCCATAAACAGTGGCTCATTCAAGATACTTAGAAAAGATACCGCATAATGTCCTGACTCGTGCATCGTGCATCGTGTATCGTGTCTTAGCTGCTATTGTTGCTAAAAGTAGCACTCCTGAGTGCTTGCTTCCAGGAATGCCTATCCAGGATCCAGCCACAGGGGCTCTCTGTCGTTTCTGGGAACTGGCACATTTCACATGCTGTCCCTTCCAAGGCCATCAAGGCATAGCTGTCTTTGGTAGTCAAAGGAACACAAAGCAGGGGGGAAATGCTGGATCCAAGATTATTTTTTGTAGAAATCAATATGAAAATGTTTTGACTCCAGATGAAAAATAATATGCATTGGCCAGATTAAAAAATAAATAAATAAAGCAGACCTAAAAAAATTAACCAGGTAGGCATCCTGGAGTCATCCAGTGAGCAAAAATGAAATGCCTTTCCTCCCCATTGCTCTTTTCTTAGATTTCTGTAGAATGAAATATGTGGAGAACTCGGAAAAATATCAATTACTTGCTTATGCAATTCTTACCCTTCTAATACAGGGAGGAAGGGAAGAAATTGTTCGGAAAGGTGGCATTTTTCTTTATAAGACCACTATGAGATGTTCTTGACTACTAAGATAGATATTTTTAAAATCACAGCAGCAACCCATTATAACTCTAGCACTGGGAGACAAAACCATCTTGTTTTCAAGAAACCTGGTTGATTTAATGAACATAATTAGTTCATTTAAGATCTGTGTACAAATGGTAAAGTCCAAGGGCTATTCACCTTTGCAAAGCAGAGCAAAAAGGCTGACTTTCATTAAAATGTGGAATTTTAACACTGGAATTGGATTTTATAGTTCGTTGGCTTCTCCCACCTTTTTAAGAACAAAGTGAGAGTACAAAGTATAAATAATTTCAATAAATTGTCTAGTCCCACTCTTATAAATTAGGAAACTAAGGCACAGAGAAGTTAAGTGAACTCCTGAAAGCACTTAACTAACAAAGGCAAGGTGTGATGTCTGACTATAAACCAAGACTCAATTTAACGTCCATTCCTTAATTTTCTTTCCTTCTTGAAGTTGCAAAAAAAATTCCCAAAGAATTTGCAACTGTTAATATTACATAGTTCCTTTTTCGGGGAAAGTAGTAAATGAGGCATCATAACTACTAATTAAAGGTGTTTATTTTTTCCTCTCCGCCTACAACATGCCTGCTATATGGTGAAAACATCCCTATCCTTTCAAAGACCCTGTGCGTGGTAAAGAAAGAAGCTGTTTAGAAAAAGGAAGATCTGGAGAGAATCTGATGGGTCTATCAAGCAGTAGAGTGAGGACAAGGGCTTTCATGACTGTTTTTTACTCTTGTAACCAACCTGAGCACCCGAAACCAGGCCTGACACCACTGAATACTCAGGAAAGGTCTGTTGAATAAAAGACAATGAGTCTGGCACTCTGAAGACCTGGGATCCCATTCTGGCTTTCTCGCTAACCCACCTGTCTGAGCTTCATTTTCATCAACTATTACATGAAAGACTTGAGCTAATTTTTTTCTTTGTAGATACAGGCATTTTTTTTTCCTGCCAACCTCCCACTTAGTAGGGGACATTCCCCCCTTCGACTCCATCATCTGTGTGGTTACAATGGGACCATACTACTAATCACCAAATTCATAAAATCTAACCCTGTCCATGAACCAGTGTTTGACCGGCCCAGGCATAAGAACTTCTAGGCTGGGCCAATATGAAGGTTTTTTTCTCCAAGGAATTTCAGAACTGGAACCAAAACATTAGTAGCAGCCTTCTTCTGCTGGCAGAAACTGAGAACATGCAAACCTGCCATTGGTTGCTGGCCACTTCCCCTAATTCGATCTGAGTGGTAGAAATAGCCAATACAGAAAAGAAGCAGACACAGAAGTAGAGCAGAATGACAGATACAATTTTTTTTAAAAGATTTTATTTATTTGACAGTGAGAAACACAGCTAGAGAGGGAACACAAGCAGGGGGAGTGAGAGAGGGAGAAGCAGGCTTCCCGCCGGGCAGGGAGCCTACGGGGGGCTCGATCCTGGGTCTCTGGGATCATGACCTGAGCGGAAGGCAGTCGCTTAACCAACTGAGCCAACCCGGGGCCCCGGCAGATTCAAATTTTAAATCCATGATCCTTAGACCCAATGCATTCCTGTTCTTTGTGTAATTAAGTACCTTAGAATCCTCACATTACATTCCCCATTTTAAAAAGACTAAATTAGCTACTTAGCCATTAAATCATCTAGTAATTGAGATGAAAATGGTTACACTCAATACATGTAATATCTCTTTCATTTCTAAAAGTTGAAGATTTTAAGGATTATGGAGCCTGCAGGGTGGCCAAATAGGAGCATTATATTTTGAAAAGAAACGTTTTCCTTGCAGCGGACAGGAAAACAAGATGATCTGTTACAGGACTTCCCGGGGTAGGGTCAAAGAATACCTTCACTCTGGATATCAGATTGTTAAGTGAAGTAGCTTCTTTCCTAAGTGGGAAGTTGAGTCTTGGAGAAACAAGACAGAATGGATATTGTTTCCACAGTCCCAGGAAAGCTAAATGACAGACTTCTCTGTCATTAAAAATCTTGATATCTTTTCACCTCGCCTCAGTCCCAGCCTTGAGATAGGGCTCTGTGGGCGCAAAGGGTGGAAGAGAGGGTATTGGTAAGAAGGAGAACAGGAGAAAATTCAAGAAGCTTTAGTGACATCTTAAGTCAAATTAAATCAAGTAACTTATTGATATGTTTAGAATTTTCCATTCCCCGAGATTTCTTTATGGTAGAACAGGTTTCATTTTTTTTTTTTAATTTTATTTATTTATTTGACAGAGAGAAACACAGCCAGAGAGGGAACACAAGCAGGGGGAGTGAGAGAGGGAGAAGCAGGCTTACCACCGAGCAGGGAGCCCGATGTGGGACTCGATCCCGAGTCTCCAGGATCATGACCTGAGCTGAAAGGAGTTGCTTAACCAACTGAGCCACCCAGGCACCCTGAACAGGTTTCATTTTTACCGACTGACCCAGTATGTATTTTATTGAAAGGTTACTATGCAAGAAGCACTGGAGAAGAATTGTAAGTGTATTTCCTTGGTACTCTGAGATAAAGGGCTTCATGATCCAAAGCTGGGAAGCTTTCCATCTTGCTGTGCTGTAAGTCCATCTGCTTGTCGCACGATGTTTTGATCTTGTGATGATAAAGGGGCAAAAGTCCCCTTCTTGCCACACTCTGCATGCATTTTTCTTTCTTTCTTTTTTAAAAAATATTTTATTTATTTATTTGATAGAGAGAAACACAGCCAGAGAGGGAACACAAGCAGGGGGAGTGAGAGAGGGAGAAGCAGACCTCCCGCCGAGCAGGGAGCCCGATGTGGGGCTCGATCCCTTGTCTCCGGGATCGTGACCTGAGCCAAAGGCAGTCGCTTAACCAACTGAGCCACCCAGGCGCCCCTGCATGCATTTTTCTTATGGATAAAAGCTGTATTCTCCTGTCATTGTTGTGTTATTTGGTTTTAAGTGTGCATCTGAATTGGGATTGGTATCTAATATTGATCTGACAAGAGCAATTTCTCATGAAATCTCAGAAGAGGCACTGATAGGCCAGGTTTCCTAGTATGACACAGATATCAAAGAACTGACCCCATTCCTCCAGGAGCCTTCAAGGGAATGGGAGAATCCCAGGAAGTATTAACGTTGATGATCCATGGAGGGGTAGGAATAAAATATTAGAACTTTTATTTTTACTTGTTCTGTAGCTCATTCATTTTAAAAATTTTATTTTGAAATGTTTTATGGTGAACATAATATATTCATAGAGCAGTATATATATATGATTGATGTGTTGATTTTATTTGAGGCTGTATTTCAAAAATCAACAATAGGATTATAATCCAGTCCTTAAATGCTCTTAGGAACAGGGATGATAAGATAAGCAGAATCATATTGTGCAAATAATTCTAGACTTGGTTGGAGCTAGAGAAGATGAATGCAAATCTTGGTTTGCTCCTCACTAGCTTTGTAAGCTTGGGCACATAAGTTGACTTTCTTGAGCTTTCACTTTCCACATCTTCTAAGTGGGTATGGGAGGCTGCAGGAGATAATGAACGTCGGACTGAGCAGAGTATCTGGTACATAAAATTTTAAATAACATATAAACTCAAATTGATTATTAAACACTGATTTTCTTAGGCTCTCCACATACATCACATTATTAATGACACATAAAAAGGCAATATTCATCTGTAACATAAGTTTTCTTAAGATAAAGAATATTTGGGGCACCTGGGTGGCTCATTTAAGCGTCTGCCTTCGGCTCAGGTCATGATCCCGGAGACCCAGGATCCAGCCCCACATTGGGTTCCCTGCTCGGCAGGAAGCCTGCTTCTCCCTCTCTCACTCCCCCTGCTTGTGTTCCCTCTCTGGCTGTGTTTCTCTCTGTCAAATAAATAAATAAAATCTTTAAAAAAAAGATAAAGAATGTTCATCCAAATATCCTAGTCTAAAGGTATTAGGCTAAGTGAAATAAGTCAGTCAGTTAAAGACAATTATCATATGATCTTACTCATATGTGGAATTTAAGAAACAAAACAGGATCATAGTGGAGGGGAGGGAGAAATAAAACAAGATAAATTCAGAGCAGGAGACAAACCATAAGAGACTAAATCATAGAAAACAAACTGAGGGCTGCTGGAGGTGAGGGGGTAGAGGATAGGGTAACTGGGTGATGGACATTAAGGAGGGCAAGTGATGCAATGAGCACTGGGTGTTATATAAGACCGACGAATCACTGAACTATACCTCTGAAACTAATAATACATTGTATGTTAATTAACTGAATTTAAATAAAAAATTAAAAATGCAGGGCGCCTGGGTGGCTCAGTTGGTTAGGCGACTGCCTTCGGCTCAGGTCATGATCCCGGAGACCCGGGATCAAGCCCCACATCGGGCTCCCTGCTCCGCGGGAAGCCTCCTTCTCCCTCTCTCACTCCCCCTGCTTGTGTTCCCTCTCTGGCTGTGTTTCTCTCTGTCAAATAAATGAATAGGGGCGCCTGGGTGGCTCAGTTGGTTGGATGACTGCCTTCGGCTCAGGTCATGATCCCGGACACCTGGGATCGAGTCCCACATCGGGCTCCCTGCTCAGCGGGAAGCCTGCTTCTCCCTCTCTCGCTCACCCTGCTTGTGTTCCCTCTCTGGCTGTGTTTCTGTCTGTCAAATAAATAAAATCTTAATAAATAAATAAATAAATAAATAAATAATAAATAAATAAAAAATAAAAATAAAAAATGCACCGATTAAAAAAACCAACAAATATCCTTGTCTAATTATTGAATAATAATTATTCCTTAGGCAGTTTCACTAGAATAAAGGATTTCCTTTCTTTTCTTCTATTACTCTTGTCCCCAAAACACACGTTGTTTCATTTCAATCCATGGCTTTATAAAGAAATACCCAAATAACATCATTCATAAAATCCTTCTATAAAGTATTTCATGGCCAGAGGTCGAAAACTCTAGCAAGAAATTGTACTCAAATATTTTGGATTGGACCTTATACGATTTCTGTTTTTGCACCATTTTGTTTTTCCATGAATAGCTTGGCCTTAGGCCAGACAGGAAGGAGTTGTAAGGAAAACGTAGAGTTTGGCTAGAAGGAAAAGTTGCAGTAGCCTTTGTATTTCTGTTAGGGAACAAATTCCCATATACTGAAGAGAAGCTGTAATTTGACTTGGGTGCATTGCCCATCAGAACAGGGGTTCTTAACCCTGGTGCCGTTGACCTATTTAAGCTGGATTGTTCTTCGGTATGAGGGGTTGTTCTTGTGGAATCCTCAGTCTCTACCCACTAGATGCCAGGACTATTCCCTCCCTCACCACTGCCTGCCCTACCTCAGTTGTGACACTGTGACCTAAAAATGTCTCCAGATATCACTAAATGTGCCCTGGGGGGTAAAATCGCCCACAGTTGAGAAACACTCTTATAGAATAATCCCCAGGATCTTTTCTATTGTGTTAGAGATAAAGTGAGTCTAAAGAATTAGGGAGAAGTTGAAATCCAAACCCAATTTTTACAATGTTTCTTCTACGATTTTTTTAAGGGCATATTTTGTGAACATTTGATCACTGGCTTATGGTTTTGTTTTTTTTGTTTGTTTGTTTGTTTTTTAAGATTTTATTTATTTGGCAGAGAGAAACACAGCCAGACAGGGAATACAAGCAGGGGGAGTGAGAGAGGGAGAAGCAGGCTTCCCGCCGAGCAGGGAGCCCAATGTGGGACTCGATCCCGGGTCTCCGGGATCATGACCCAGGCCGAAGGCGGTCGCTTTACCAACTGAACCACCCAGGCGCCCCTAGATCACTGGCTTATATTAGGCCTAAAAGCCCAGATCAGACAATCGGCGTAGAGGCAATCCCACCTTCCCTTGTGAGAGACACCATCTCTGTAATTTTTGTGAATCTGGGAAGTACCGCAAGGGAAAATGCCAGGATAAGCTCCCAAGATAGAGGAAATAAGTCTGCATTTGGGGTGAACGGGTTAATGGTCAAGGGCTAGCGAGCACAAGAAACTCTGGACCCACAATGCAGTGCACTTCACTGTGACCAGACCCCCTTCTGGTGGCCACTGGATTGGTAGCGCAAAGGTAAGAGAGTAATTTTCTCCGGATCTTTCTTGCCTATCTCCTGTCCTTCCTTTTCCTTTGCTTCAGCTTCTTTCTTTTCCTTCCTTTCTTCCTCCCTCCCTTCACCCCTCCCTCTTTCTTTCTTTCTTTCTTTCTTTCTTTCTTTCTTTCTTTCTTTCTTTCTTTCTTTCTTCCCTTTTTCTTTTCTTCCCTTTTCTTTCTTTTTTTTTTTCTTTTTCTCTTTTCCTTTCTTTTCTCATCCTTCATTTCTTTGTTTTCTCTTCTGTCTATGTTCTTTTTCTTACGGTTCTTTTCTCGTTACTCTTCTAGGCAAACACTGGTTGTGCAAGCAAGGCATTTTGGTTATGACTGGGGCTCTGGAATCCGATGGCCTGAGTTTGAATCAGGGCTCTGTTGTGTTCTTGCTGCAAGACCTACTTAACTTATTTAACATTGTGTGCTTTCATTTCTTCATCCCTAAAACAGAGATGATACTAATCACACCTATCTCATAATGAGATTAGCATTAACACATGTAAGCACGGGGAAGAGAGCCTGGCATTCAATAAGCACTCAGTGTTAGCTATTATGATTACCTTCGTGTCCTCCACCAAGGAAGAAAAAATGTGCATTTTTATATTGAAGAGTCCAGCAATATTTGCCCACTTGTATTTATTGAGAGGGTTATTGTATGCTATTGGTCTGGGAGAGGAGAAAGTTAGGTATCTGTCTTATAACACTTTTAAGAATAATGCTGGTTTTCTTTAACACCTTTGTACTGGGGAAGCTGTGCTGAGGGATCATTATGGACAAACGAACATTTTATAGAAGTAGAACATAGGCACTTGCACTGAATTTCTCCCTAAAGTATATGTGTTACTACTGCTAGTCTGAATACAATGGATGCAGTGTTTGTGTGACAAATTTTAAAAGTACATAAATAAAAATAGAATATTGAATACAGGAAAGAAAAATTTAAAAAGCCTTTATAAACAATATAAAGGCCTTTATAAACAAAAAAAAAATTCTTTTTTATTATTTTGCTAGAAAAGAAAGTGGACCATGGAAAAGCATGTGCAAGAAACGAGTATATCCATAATAGTTACTGCACAACAATGTTCAGCTAAGGGTACAGCTAAGGAAATTGAGACAGAAATTAATGAAAAACAGGTTATGGAATTCACTGAAGAAGAAACATGAATGAAATGAAGCTAGTGGTGAGGGAAATGCAAACAAGCAATAAGACACTATGTTGGGTGGCCTTACATTGGCAAAAATTAAGATATTGTTAATATCCACTTTGAGGGACGGTATAGAGAAAAGGGTATTCTCATACACTACTGCTGAGAAGATGATTGATTTAAAAAATGGAAGAGTATTTTTGGAAGACAATTTGGCATTATCTTCCGTTATTTAAAATGTTCATTCTTGGGACGCCTGGGTGGCTCAGTTGGTTAAGCGACTGCCTTCGGCTCAGGTCATGAACCCGGAGACCCGGAATCGAGTCCCACATCCGGCTCCCTGCTCGCCAGGGAGCCTGCTTCTCCCTCTCTCACTCCCCTTGCTTGTGTTCCCTCTCTCGCTGTGTTTCTCTCTGTCAAATAAATAAAATCTTTAAAAAAATAAAATGTTCATTCTTTTTGACCTTACCGTTTCTCTTATACAAATCTTTCTGTGAGAAATCTTCATCCTTGGGTACCCAGGTGGCTCAGAGGGTTAAAGCCACTGCCTTCGGCTCAGGTCATGATCTCAGGGTCCTGGGATCCAGGCCCACATCAGGCTCTCTGCTCAGCAGGGAGCCTGTTTCCTCCTCTCTCTCTCTGCCTGCCTCTCTGCCTTGTGATCTCTCTCTGTGTTAAATAAATAAATAAATTTAAAAAAAAAAAAAGAAATCTTCAGCCTTAAGCCCAAAGATAAGTAAACAAGGGTGCTCACTGAAGCATTGTTTCTACTAAAAAACAATCAATGATTGATGTCCATTTATAGAGACAAATAGTATGTAAATTATAATATACCCATATTATAAAATATTATATAACCACTTAAAGGAATGAATACTAATATTGGGAATGTACATGGCATGTTAAAAGGAAGTCAAGTAATACATAAAATTTGTTTTTATTATGTGTGTGTAAATACATAGAAAAGTATCTAAAATTACATATTCTAAACTATTAACAGTAGTCACCTTTGAGACAAGTAAAATTGGAGTCCTCTTACTCTGTACTGCTTTATTATAGAGTTTTAAGTTTTTACAAGAAGCATTTGTTTCAATTTTAAAAGTCAACAAAAAAGACAGTGTGGTATTTTGTCTTTGCACTTGGGGATTACTGTGATGATAAGTTTACTGTGCTGAATTTCGACTCCAATATATCTAGTTTGAGGTAGCTGATCAAGTCTTGGGATTTCTTCATCTTGATATTATTTTGTACCTTTTAATATTACTGCTTTCAATTGCACATGATGACCCACGTTCACATGAGCTCCCTTCATATTTTGGGAAGGCCATTGTCAACTTCTGTCAACATTGTTGAGGGTACAACATTAGACATTTTGGGAAAAATAAAAGAAATCTTAGCAGAGCTCCTGCTTTTTTAATCTGATATTCAGAACCTACACTAGGAACCTAAGAATACCTTGTGGATTAAAATAAACACAGGAAAAATGTCCAGTATAGAATTTTTACATGCATTCAGAGGAGACAAGAGAAATGGAAAGCCTAGTGGGAATGGCACTGGGATGGATGAGATAAGAAGCAGGACAGGTGGCCTTGGGCATTTAGTATACAAAAAGCAACCACGGACAGTTCTTGAATCAGGAATCAAAACAAGGGTCATCATGTAAAAGATCATTTTCTCACAGCATTCTACTAATTAGTATATTGTGGAAATAAATCAACAGGGCCTGTACAATTAAAGAACTGTCAGGCAACACAATTGAAAATAAATAAGTCAGCCACATAAACATCCATCAGATCACTGTGGAGTGTCAGACCCTGGGGCGGGGGGGGGGGGGGGGGGGG
>PITA01015069.1:0-32360 GCA_004023965.1 Spilogale gracilis | reverse complement strand
ATCAGCATTTTGTTTTTTCTCTTCATGCTCTCCTTGAACACACGGGTGAAGCCATTTTCAAGGATGGTTTTTCATTTCACTGTTCTTGTTTATGTTTCACAATAATGTTTTATGGTAACTCACTGTGAAAAAGTAGAAAATATATGTATTGCTCTCTGCCTCCAGTTCCTGGCACAGAACTCCTAAAACCCTTGTAATTTCCTAAGTGATAAGAACACTAGGAGCATCTCTTGTTCTAATATTTGTCTTTGACCCCGTCCCTGACACAGACCTCTGAAAACCCTTGTAAATTCCTAAGTGATAAGAGCATTAAGAGCATCTTTTGTTCTAGGGCGCCTGGGTGGCTCAGCTCTGCCTTCAGTGCAGGCTCTTGGGATCCAGGCCCCAGTAGGGCTCTCTACTCAGCAGGGAGCCTGTTTCCTGCTCTCTCTCTGCCTACTTTTGATCTCTCTGTCAAATAAATAAATAAAATCTTAAAAAAAAGAGAAGAGCATCTTTTGTTCTATTGAGGTGACTCTGAGCGGCTTCCTAGATGGGTTCTGGATGGGGGGCTGGTCATCAGAAAAACCAAGCCATGATTAGAGCTTGGAATTTTCAGCTCTACCCCTTAATCTCCACAGAGGGGAGAGGGGCTGGAAACAGAGTTGATAATTGATCATGTCTGTGTGAGGAAGCCTCCATAAAAATCCCAACAGTAGGGTGTTGAGGAAGCCCCCCGGTTGGCGAAAGCACATGGGTGCTGGGAGAATGGTGTGCCTGGAGAGGGCGGGGAAGCTCCATGCCCCTTCCCACATACTCATCTCATCCATCTGGATGCTCATCTGTATCCTTTATCATATCCTTTTACAATAAATTGGTTAATGTAAGTAAATGTTTCCCTGTGTTCTGTGAGCCACTGCAGCAAATTAATTAAACCTGAGAAGGGGGCTGTTGGATCCTCTGATCTATAACCTATTGATTAGAAGCAGTGGGCTTATGACTGGCTTTTGAAGTTGGGGCAGAAATGGGGGCAGCAGTGCGGATGGGGGGCAGTTTTATGGGACTGAGGCCTTAACCTGTGGAATCTGATGCCATCTCAGGGAGACGGTATCAGAAGCGAGTTAAATTATAGGCTGCCCAGCTAGTGTTGCAGGGAAATACTTCGTGTGGGGAAAAAACCTCCATGTGCATTTGGTACCCAAAAGTGAAGTGTGCTGTTTTAAAACTAATGGAGACATGCAGGGGAGAAACACAGTAGGAAAGACCTGGGGTTTTCCCTATACAAAAGGGGGAAAACTGAGTTTCTTCCTAAATGCTCTCCTATGGTTAATCTTCGATTGTATGTGAAGCAAGTGAGTTGCCCCTATTGCGCGTCGCCCTGTAACACTTCTAGAATTTACTGTGGGAATGGGAATTTGCCTATTTACATCTTCACTAGACATAAGTTCCTTGCAGTCAAGTACTGCTTTCATTTTATCTCTAGTACTGAGCCTGGTATATTTAAATAACTAATTAATGAATGAATTCTTCTAATACAGTTATCTGCTGTGACTTTGTCAAAGACAGATCCTTTGAGAGCTGCCCCTAAGGACCACTGTCTAATAAATCCTAATGATAGTCTTCCGAAAGTTCTCTTTATCCTTCACTAAGTACTTTTGGTTTTGTAAAAGAGGATCAGTATCAGAAGTAAACACCTTGAAAAAAGAATTTTAAAAAAACTAAGAAATGATTACTGTTAGAATTAAATGAGTTACATCCAAGTGATTTCCAAGAAAATTTGATATTGTAGCTATATGAAAAGTAAAGGATAAACTAGGATCATACATAAATAGAATTTATGAATTTGAATGGAAGTTTGGCCAAATCTCTAATGTCATTTATATATTTGAATGAGTAGAAACTTCAAAATCAAAATATAAATTCAAAATATAAATTAAAACTTGTCCTTTTGGAGTAGTAAATTACCAGTACCATATAAAATAGCATTTAATAACACCTACCAGACATCTCACTTTATAAGTTATTTTACAAAAATAATTTGACACATATGAAAGTTAGGATTTTAGAAAAACTTGGAAACAATGGATAACTAAATATAACCTTAAACAAATACACAGTTAAGAATAGTATCATGGGATGTGTCAAGAATAACCACATTTCTAGGATGTAGACTAGACCAAATAATGTAGGGTGTAGCGAGCAATTTTATTTTCCCAAATCAATTTCTATGGAAAATATTAGGAGACATACTTAAAATAAGCAAGGACAATAAGGCAGGTTAAGAGAGACTGTTCTAAGTCCTTGGCACAGCTTGGCAGGGGCCCCAGAAGGAAGACTGGGATCATCCAACAAAGGAAGGAAACTTGAAATAAACAAAGATTGGCCAAGACCCAGAAGACAATAAGGGTGTGAAGTGTTTTAGCTTCCTGATAAAAAGCTTTAGAGCCGAGGGTGGCATTCTCTAGTATGAAGGATGGTCAGTGTCTTCTTAGGATTTAAAACATCTCTATCTGGTAAGGTAAGGACTGGCCAGATGTCACTGGAAGTGAAGTTTTCTGCATCTAATAATTTTTAAACACAGAATTCTTCAATATAGTGTATATTTAGATTTTCTTATGCAAACCTATTAAAGATACTGTCCCAGAATTCCAAAATGGACACATTTGGGGATGCTAAGAAGATTAGTGTCATTAGAGGAAAACAACAGCAGTTATTTTTATTACTTGTCATGGCATTTATTCAGATAACATCTTGTATTTTCTAAATGTTTCCTTTTGGTTTTCCATGTCTCTCTAGCTAGATTGTAGATTTCTGGAAAGCAGGCTTCCTCCCAGCACCTAAACTAGTCCTGAATATTCTCTTAACTACATGTCTTTTATCCATCCTCTCTTTCTAGCCCCTGACCAATGCCCTAATTTTCTCTTATGCAGACCATTGCAACAGCCTTTTTACTGGTCTCCAATTTTTTTCAATCTCTCTCTCTATATAAGATGGTATACAAACAGATAACACAATAACTGCTATCTTTTCCCACTAATACTCACAATTCCTTTATGGTTCTCCTTCTACCCCCTCATCTAGATGTCTACATTCTTGGAATTATAACTGCTAAACTATATAAATTATATATATATACACACACACACACACACACACACACACACACACACACATTACCAATACAGGTAGAAGGCTAGAAGGGCCAACTCTGTATGTAAATGCAAAGTCTTAAGTTTTGTTTTTAGAGTAGAGCAAATAGAAGTTATAGCAAGAATGTAATGTTTTAAGATCCTCTGAATGGCCTGTAAGAACTGCCAGGCTTTACACAAGTCCAATAGAGTCTAATGAAGCCTAATTGAAAGCGTAGTATTGCAGAGTAGAAAGAGGAGGAAACTTTCAGATAAGTCAGAAAAAGGGAGTTGGAAAAAGAAGGAATGCTTTTTAGGGAAGTAGGGAGATTTGAGAGAGAAGAAGGAAATGGGGAGATGGGAGGAAAGGGGCAGCCCTCAGGGGCACAGTGCCCTGGCGGAGAGTCCTGGGACTACATGGAGCTGAGATAGTAGACTTGATCCAGGGAGGAGCTGAGTGGTCTATGTCCTAGACCAGAAAGAAGAGGATAAAAGGAAATAGAAACAAAAATCTTCTTGGGGTGGGGGTGGGGGGGCAGGAAAAAGGCTAAAAATGATGGTGGGAATATCTTACTTTTATATACTCGGAGGATAGACAAGCCTGAAGAACGATACACCTAGTCAAGGTTAGGAAAGTCCACCTACCACAGACAGAGATCATTTACAGCAGGTCTTCTTGAACTTTAATGTACAGTTGAATCACCTAGGGATCTTGTTAAAATGCAGATTACAATTCAGTAGGACTGGGGTGGAGCCTAAGAGTTTGCATTTCTAGCAAGCTCCCAGGGGAAGTTATGGTGCTTTGAGTAGCAAGGATTTACAATATTCAACAGGAACATTTAAAGCATTTTTATTAAATAAACACATAAATAAATAAATGCATTAGTGCTTCTCTATGTAGGTACCTTCTGTGGGTTTACCAAAGACTCTAATTATGAAATTACCCTCTTTTTTACCCTTAGTTGATGGTAGTGAAGACATACCTAAGATTAAAAGAGGGACTACAATGCTCACTTCAAACCAATAATAACATATTCAAAAGCATAATCATTGTTAGATGTCTATATTAATAACAACATAACTACCTGTGTTGTTTACAGTAACGTATCTACACACGAACGTACCCAAGAGAACTTTCCGTGGTAGAAGTGTTCTATATCTGACCTGTCTAGAATGGCAGCCACCAACTATCTATGACAGTTAAGCACTTGGAATGTAGCTAGTATGACTACAGAGTATAAACTTATTGAATTTAATTGATTTTAATTTAATTTCAGTTTATCCACACATGGCTAGTGGCTACCATGATTGCGAGAGCTAACAGCATCACCAAAAGATAACCAAATGTTGTTGCCTCTGGAATTGATGGTATAGGGCATTTATGTACCTGAGAACCACAGGAGCAGCTGACAATGGCCAAGGGAATTTACTCCTCCCTTTTCCCAAAGTATAGTTCTCTTGCCAAGTCATCCTCAGCAGTAATGACCTGAAATAGAAAGCACATGCCTCCAAGGAGCTCATCTTTGAGGAGTTATATATACTATCAACACACACACACGTGCACACACGCACCCAGGTTTTTAATGGAGAAAATTTTAGTTTGAGCTCCAGCCACAGCCTTCCTAACGTGTGAATTCGGGCAAGTCACATAAACTTTCTGATGGTCTGTCCCTCAGTCTATCTATAAATTGGAACTGATGATAATACCCAATGGGCAAGGGTGTTAGGAAGGTTAACTTCCTAAAGACACTCCATGTTTGACAGTGGTATATAATGGCTAAGTATTACTCACTAAAAGGGAGGTCAAATGCCATATTTAAAACAAAATCCAAGGAATCATCCAGATCCTTTGTTGCACACACATAGCCTTGGAAATTCTATATAACAGATATTTCATTCCTTCATACTTACTGTAATGGGATCTAACCTTCAAGGAACAAGCACGCCAAATCCATTTGGGAGAATGATGATAAGGGAGAAGTGCTTTATTTAGCAGTGTGGGCCTGGTAAGCATCCTCCCTGCTAAGATTATGCTGAAAATAAAGGAAATCGCAGACTGCTCATTTCCCTTCTACTGGTTGTAATCTTGTGGAAACTTCCTGTAAAAGGCAGTTATAGCATTAAACGTAAACTGATTTCACACTCACCGGATACTACCAGACCAACAATTGCAGTCCTTTGGGAGAAAAATAAAATAGCACACTTATCCTTTATACTTTGTATTAGTTTGGAAGAACATGGAAACCCTAGTGATGGAGAAACAGACTCATGCCAGAGGCAAGGAAACTATTTAGAAACATGGTTACCATGTAGTAATTCCGCTGAGAGGCAGAGCTCATTAGCCAAGAGACTGGTTACACTAAAAAAAAAAAAAAAAAAAAAGAAAGAAAGAAAGAAAGAAAGAAAGAAAGAAAGAAAGAAAGAAAAAGAAAGAAAGAGGAAAAAAAAGAAAGAAAAGAAAAAAGATTGTTCATTAAAGTACAGCATGAAAATAGAATCAATCTCCTTTGATCTAGGAACATTCTAGCTACAGTTTTAAAATTTAGAATTTTAAAACATCTGCTCAAGGGTAATGTTTAGAAATGTAAATTTGAATACGTATTTTATGCACTGTTAGGACCTCACATGTTGGCATGATTATCTCCTCTTTTGACTTTTCAAGTATACAAATCTCTGCTGAGAGCTTATTAGCGCAAGGGAAGGCATGTGTGAAATGCTGAGCTGCTATAGTGTTCAAGTCTCAAGAAAAAGCTGGAGGGGCTCTGAATTTCCATTACTGGGTCAGTCAATACAGCTTCATTATTTTTTTTTAAGATTTTATTTATGGGGCTCCTGGGTGGCTCAGTTGGTTAAATGACTGCCTTTGGCTCAGGTCATGATCCCGGAGATCCGGGATCGAGCCCCACATCGGGCTCCCTGCTCCGCGGGAAGCCTGCTTCTCCCTCTCTCATTCCCCCTGCTTGTGTTTCCTCTCTGGCTGTGTTTCTCTCTGTCAAATAAATAAAATCTTAAAAACAAAAAAAGATTTTAGTTATTTGCCTGACGCAGAGAGAGAGAGACAGTGAGAACAGAAACACAAAGAGGGAGAGTGGGAGAGGGAGAAGCAGGCTTCCCGCTGAGCAGGGAGCCTGATGTGGGACTTGAGCCCAGGATCCTGAGATCATGACCTGAGCTGAAGGCAGACACCTAATGACTGAGCCACCCAGGTGCCCCAACAGCTTCATTTTTATACATATGCCAGCTTGGCTATAATATTTCACTAGAAAAGCCTCCATTACTCAAAAGGACTGCTGAAGAGTACACGAAAAATATACGAAATGCAATGTGTTTAACTTAACGTTTAACTGGGAAAACATAAACTCAGAAAAAGTTGATCAGAGGGGCGTCTAGGTGGCTCAGTTCCCTTACTTGCTGTGTTTCTCTCTGTCAAATAAATAAATAAAATCTTAAACAAAAAATTATTTATTTTTATTTTTAAAAAAGAAATTTAAATAAGAAAAAGTTGATCAGAGAGAGAATGACCAATACAAGGATAAAACGGTAAAGGCAAAAAGAAAAGAATTTGAGAAGATAAAGTATGAGTTCATTAGAAAGATGATCACTATGTACTGAGCAGTCTGGAAAGAGGGAGAGGGCCTTGAGTCAGAGTGCTATCGTGCCATCTGCCAGGGCTTCCATGAAGAGAGACAACTTTTGCAGACCTTGTGAACCCAGGTCTGATAGCTTCCCTGGAACCCAGAACCTACTTGCACCTTCCTAACTGTGATGATGTCCCATACTGGCAGTTACTTGACACTTGTGCTGTTGGTACATTAATGCTTTTGATAAATAATCATCTATAACAACTTTGTAAGTGGTCATGGGTAATTCCTAAAACTGAAGACAATAGTAAGGAGAGCGACCTGCCGCGGCAGCCAGCATGACCAGCCTCTTTCCCCCAGACCCATCTGAGAAAACACAACCAAGGAAATAGAAGCATGCTCCTGCTCTGTTGACGCCTGAGATGGCTGCAGAATCTTTGACTAGCGCTCACTGATAGCTATGCCAACTGAATGCAGCGGGAACTTCTGATGAAACCGTGATCTGCATCTGTATTTACCTTTTCACACAGCTTTTCAAGTCTTCCTAGATCCACTTTCCCTGGCTGAACCAGCCCTTTGGCCTTGACCTGCCTTAGTCTATGAAAGATACTGGACCATCCTTTTTCGGGTGCTGCTGGAATTGAGGTTCTTAGGTAAGGATGTGTTCGGAATCGCATGAAAAGTAGTTGCAGGGAAAAGGAGAGAAGACTGTGAGGGGCTAAGAGGAACCAAGTACCTGGCATACTTCTGGAAAAGCAGATTTGTCAGTTCCATTACAGATCTCCTGATCCCAATCTTGGGCATGGGGCTAAGGAACCTGCATTAAAGCAGTACTTGCAGTGTATTAAAAAAAAAGATATATTATAGAAAATTTCAAATGTGTGAAATAATGAGAATGTGCTCATTATCATTCCATAGCCAATCTTGTTTCATCTCTATCCCTACCTACTTCTTCCCATTCCTCACCCTAATGAAACAAATCTCAGATATATCATCTCATCTGTAGATATTGCAGTATGTATTTATAAAAGATGAAGACTTAAAAAAAATCCCACAACTACAACACTAATACTTTTTAAAAAATCCTTTACTATCATCAGTCTCCAGTTATTGTTTGCTTCCCCAATGATCTCAAATTTAAAAATATTTGTTCAAATCAGGATCCAAATAAGGTCTCCCACATTGCATTTGGTCACTCTCTCTCTCTTGTACTGGTCAAGGTATAGACACTGAGATAGAGAAATGAGGCCTCTTGAGCTTAAGGTAGCTGCTGACAGTGAGTTAGGCTGGAAGACCCCCTAGCCCTTGAATATGAATGCAGGACCATTTTGGATTGCTTCGGAGTAGAACTCGCTATCCAGACCAAGACAGTTTTCTAAAAGGCTGGTAAGATCTTCAATAACTGGATGAGGGTTGAGGGCTAGAAATGCACCCTTAAAAAGAAAGGAGGCGAGGAACAGTTTAGTGACTGGGTCTTGGTTATAGAGTGGGAACTATCTAAAGAGTGTGAATTTGGGCTATTGATCATATATTGCCACGTTAAGTAAGTAACATGTGTGGAAGTGGCCAGCACAGTGCCTTGCACAGCACAGCTAAGATGGTTTTCATAGGTTCCCCCAAAGCCTGTCATTGATCCTTTCGCTGATGCAGGTGAACCTCAAGCAGATGCAGACTTCTTCAAAAGAACAGGAGGACTTTGCCAGTGACCCAGCTTTCCTTGTACTTCCTTAACCACAATGACCCTGAGAGCAATCATTTATGGATGGCTTGCTAAGAGCCAGGTCGTGTATTTCACAAGAGTAGTAAAAGAAGAAAACCATAGTTATTTATTGTATGAACAAGCAAGGCTGAGTTTAACCTTCCAAACCACTGCCACTACCCTGCCATGCAGTGTACCATCATCTCCATTTTACAGAAGCAGAGTAAGAGGATTTATTGAGCTCTTAATCTCTTCTAAGTGCTTCATGTGTATTATTACTTCATGAATCAGTACACCAGTATGAATTAGGTACTATTCTCACTATTTTCCACAGGCAACACTTAGGTAACTTGTCTAGAACACATAAATGATTAACTGATGGGGCTTGATTCAAATCTGAGAAGGCAAAGTGGGTCGCAGTAGTAAGAAAGAGAGCTGGCCAGTACCAACACTCCCAGGAACAGGGTCTTCCCAGGAACAAGATAAAAAAAAAAAATCCATGTTCTTGGGTAACAGAGGTAACCTCTGACTATCACAGATCCCCTCACCTCTTCCAACCACCAACACTGCCCCTTCCTCACTCTGAGTAAGGACAATACTGCTGCTGGGGCAAGAAGCAAGAGTTCCATAAGAAACCTTAGAAATCAATGGGCTGTTTTTTGGGGCCCTCTGAATGGCTTAACTCCTTTATTCCTCATTTATTAAGCACTTACTATGCGCAGAACACTGTTTAACAGGCTAGTGTATGTGCTCTAGAAAGCAGCAATCCTGAAACCTCCTGGAGACAAATGGCAGATGAGGAACGCTGGCTAGTTTGAAAGTTTTTCCCACTTTCCTCTTCCTCAGGAATTGTTTTACTCCTCAAGGTGGCAGGAGCAGCAACCTTTACTCTCAGGTCACACAAACCTGAGAATAAAGAGAAAAATACTGCACACAAAACTAGACTGATAGCTAGGGAGATGCGTCAGAAATTTAGGATTCAGCCCCCAGGCCGGATGGGGTACAAACTGGATTTCTAGGTAGAAAAGGGATAATAGAATTTGCAGAGCCGGGGCCCTGAGTTCTCTAGTCCCTCAGACCCTAGATTCCCGGCAGAAACCCCAGCAGGTTTCTGTGCAAAAACCTTCCAAGATGAATGCATACATTGTCCCCTAACAATGCAAAAGTGACAGCTGCCTATTCAATAGTCGTTCCGCCTCCGCGTAGAGCAGTTCGTGCCACAGAGGCATCTTCTGCGCTATAGTTATGCAACCTCACTCGCAGCGGGAGTTATTTCCTGTGCTTCTGGCTGCGCCAGATTCATGTAAAACGCCTACTCTGGGCTTCAATGGAAGTCGTTCTCCATTAACAATCACTCTAGCTTTCGGAGATGAATGCCCTGCACAGCGTACCCCTTGCGCATTAAGAATTCAAGGTATTAAAACTAACTCTTAACACACACGCGCGCGCACACACGCTCCCGCGGTACATGCAGCAAGGGGACTGCAGCAATGCATCCAGAGGGACAGCAGGCGGAGCTCTCTTTGTACGGTCCCTCCCACCAACCCCCACCAACTAAAAATGAACTCATGCCAGTTCCATTCTTTGCTCTGCAAGGAAAACACACACACACACACACACACACACACACACACACACACACGGCAAAACAGAGCAGCCTCCAACTTCCCCCTTGACCACACTGTCATTCTAGCCTCCTCGTTCTAACAATCCGATATTCCAAAGCGAGTAACGGGGAGTAACGGGGAGTAACACGGCGCAACAATGCAACCTCCCAAGCAGCTCCCCGTGCAGCTCACACCCCCGCCCCCTTTCGCAGCGTGCCAAGAGTTTGGAGCGCGCGCACGCACACCGAACACGGTGCCTGGCGTATCCCTCCGCCTCCCGCCTCCTTTCCCCGCTCTACGGCTCGACAACGATTTGGGAAATGAAGGGAGGAGGGAACTACTTTCCTGAAACTTGCTATGCTGCACACGACTTCGAGTTGCAGTGATTCGCCCGGAGGCCGCAGCTTTTAGCCCTACCCACACTCCTTCTGAGCCTGGGTACTGCGCTCGGCAACCGCACCCCGTGCCCGCTCTGGCCCCGGGGGGGAGGCTGGCGGCCGGGAGAAGTCGCCAGGGACTACTTCGCCTCCTTCTCCCGTGGGCGCCCCCGGTTCGGGCAGCAGCGGTGGCGGCGGAAGGAGCGGGCGGCGTGAGCGCTTCCGCCGCCCCCCTCACGGCTCCCCTCTAGCGGGTGTGAGGAGCTGGCCCGCTGAGCTCCTGGTGGGCACCGGCTGGTGGGGACCTGCGGCCGCTCTCCTTGCTCTCCCGCTACTTCCCGGTACCCTGTCTCCTGGGTGCGCCCGCCCTTCTCCGATCCGGGTGGGGTAGATCGGCTCGCCTGCCCTGGCCTCACACGCTCCCCGCCGCCCCCTCCTCCCCCCGCTGGAGGCGTCCCGGCTGGAGCGTGTCTGGAGGAATCCGCCGCCGCGAGGCCCCTCGCCCGGTCCTGCTCGTGCCTGAGGACAGCCTCGGCCGCCTCCGGGCGCTAAGCGGGCAGCCGGCGGCGACGTGGGAGATGGTGGGGTGGGCTCCGGCAGGACCGCGCCGCCGCCGCCCGGAGCCTGGGCTCGGCACCCTCCCGCCGGCCCCCACCGAACGGAGCCCTGCTTCCTCCTCGCCGCATCCCTGAGGGAAGCGCCGCCTCTGCTCCCTGGTTCTCCGCCCGCCCGCTTGTTCCTGGCCGGACCCCGCTGTGCTCCACCCCGGTGGCGGGAGGAGCAGATCTCCAGTCAGCCTTTGCAGCCCCTCTTCCCTTTTTCCTTTCCACCCACCCTCCCTGGCCTCCTCGGATCCCTTGGCAGGGCGCTGAAGCGGAGGAAGAGGCTGGGGTCGCCACGGCGGAGGTTGTTGCCGCCACCCCCCTGCGGGGGTGGCCGGGGTTCCCGGCTGGGGGGGCACCGTTCCGGGTGAGGCATCCACCATGGTGAGGCCCCTGAGCCGCTGCCCCCGCGCCCCCCCGGCCGCCGCTGCCTCCTGCCCCTCGGTGCTGCTGCTGCTGCTCCTCCGCCTGCTGTTGCTCCTCCATCTCCAGATCGGATCGCGGTGAGGGAAAGATGAGCGAGGAGACGGCGACTTCTGACAACGAGTAAGCGCCTCATTGATCTTGATTCGTAACCCCCCCCCCATCCTTCCGACCCCTCTCAGATTTGGGTGCCGGAAAGCTTGCAAGGTGGAGAGTTCGGTGCATTTTGTTATGGAAAGATAACATTTGATTTCTTTAGCCATTTAATGGCAGCCCCCCGCCCTCCTCCCCACATTTAATTGCTTATTTCTGGGAGAGGGTATTGAGTGTTGGAGTGGGATGGCAATTGTATGTCCATGAGATGGAGTAATGTGCAAGGATGGTGGCGGGGTAGAAATTGCCTCTGCCTCGAAGACCCCTGGCCTGTCCTTTTTCACTTTAGCATACCAGTCAACATACTCTGAATATCCATCCTGCTTCCTTTATACCTTTTTACTTGGAAACTAATGTGTGGGAGCACCTCCTGCAGCAAACTGCTCTTGAATCTTAATTCGATGAGTCAGTGACTCTTAAATCCCGATTAGACCTTCCCCTCCCCCCCTTTTAAACTTGTGACCTGTAAGCTTCATGTAAAAAATGGAACTAGGGAAACATTTTTAGAGTTTAATAACATGAAGGACACCTGGAGTGTGGGAGACGCTGGACGATTTTACGTTTGCGAATGCTGGGTATGCCTTTTTTGGGGGCGTAGAAGAGTATTGAATGTTAATTTTTGTCCTTCAGCTGTATTGAGAAACACCATTTCCGTTGATTTAACAGTATTTGCATTGCTGAAAATGTTGATGACTTCATGCGTTAACTTCTAGAGTGTCATGGTTTAAGTTTTTGTTTATTTGGGCTGTTTGTTTTCCAAACGAAATACGTTGCCTTTTAAATATTTTGCTTTAACGGCTGCCTGAAAGAATAATGGTGCGGTAACAGTTTTTACTGAGACCGGATTTAATTCCGTGCAGACTATTTGCATTCGTTCTCGTAATTAAGTTCAAGTTTTGTTTATTTTTGGAGGATTGCAAAGAGTTAAGAGAGTTAGGACTAATCCTAGGATGCATTCCTTTAAATAAAGTGCATTCCTCGAGTCAGACGTTTTTGAGGGGATTTAAAAATCCAAAACTTAGGCCTGTTTAACATAAAATTGCTTGAGAAATGCCAAACAGCGTTTCTTCTCAAACCTCCCTCCCCTCCACCCCCAACACACTCTTCTGATGAGCGGATGTGGGAGAAGGTAGATTGCTGCAGTGTCAGTGCAGTCTAGAAGCAGAAGTGGCCGCCATGTTCTCTCTCTTTTTGTGAATCGCCCTCATTTGCATAGCACACTCTTCATTCATAAAAAAAATAATTAAACATCCATCACCTTGGACATCTTGAAAGGATTTCCCAGGACAAATATTCAAAGCCTGACTGTCTGTCTTAATGTAGATTTTTGAGATCAGGAAGTGAGGAGAATTCGAAGTTATAGGTTGAATTCAAAAACATACGCACACACAAACAACTACCCCTGTTCTCAGAATGTTGACACAGTTATGTGGGAAATATCAGTTCGGGGAGGTGCTGGGATCACGTGATCGCTTCCATTCATAAAATACCTGGCTGTCCATTCACAGTGCAGTGCACTGTCTCACGGCCTTCCGCAGATTAGACCTACTTCGAGAGAGATCAAGAAGTATCTCAGATAACGCTTAGTTAGGGGAAAAACTGCTAAAAATCCTTAACGGAAGGACGATAATTTTTACTGGTATATTTTAAGAAAGTAGCCTGGATCAAAATGTCAAATTCTGTTTTAGAGATGGGAAAAGACTAATTACCATATTTAAAGTAAAATGTTAATATTTCCTTTCTGGATGCATCTAATTAGAAAAACAAATGAGGGAAGGTGAATTGACACATGCATAAAATATATTGTTTCTAAATGGTCTCTTTCTAATACTTGCTATGGGCAGATTAAGAATGCAATTTTTCATGTAGTGATATTGGTGGATGATAGTGCTGTTACACTGAAAATAAGTAAAAAATTTCCAGTACTTTTAATCCCAAAGATGTTGATATTTGAGACAAGGCAAGTTGGGTTGCCTTTTTTTTTTTAACTTTTTTTAACTTTTTTTTTAACTTAGTATATGTGCTGCTGAACCGAGCACACTTTTTTTTTTAACTTAAAAAAATTAAAAGTTGTTGATATAGGATAACTTGGAAATTACCTCACTCACCCAGACCTTTAGAATTCTGTTTTCACAAATTTATCCTGCATTATTAATAAGTTATTCCCTAGAGGCTTTGTTATGTTTGGTAGAACAGAAAAAAATGTTTTAGCTTGTATATTTTTTTTTTTGTGAGATCTTAATACTTAATGGGTACAAACTCTTGGAGGTTTTATTTAAATTTTATTTTAGGAAGTGATGTGTTCATCTTTATTAGATGCCACCATTGTACATTAGCTAAGCCACAAACTATGAACTTCTTTGGAATGTAGTTTTTGTTCCAGTAATTTATCTTTAATATATACTCTTTTGAAATGGTGATTTATTACTTATAATGGCATATAGTATGAAGAAACAAAAGATACATGTATGTTATGGCAGACGCCCTTAAAGACTCAGCATAGTAAAACTACCCCCGTAATAGGGATTTTATCTGTGCCTTACATATATATTTTTTTTTTCCTTTTTTGGAAGCCATAATCAGTAGGAATTTAATTACATTAGAGGCTGTTCTTAACACTTAAATGTTTTTCACCTGATTTCAACCTTTAAAAGAGTGAAAATCACCAGTATTTTGGGAAACCATTAACTTTTTCTAGGTAACCATTGTGGAAAAATCCAGTAAGACCTTTAGAGGCCTCATTTTGAAATCCTCCAATAGGTGCTGTATTATTTGAAATTAAAGTTCTCTGTGGAGAGATGGCTCTCAAATTTGTGAGTGTATATTTAATCAATAATTAATGAAGGATCTACTATGTGTAAAAGTTTATCTTATGCGGTGCCAGATTTGGGGAGGGTTGGTAAAAAGTCTGCTTTTCTTTTTCCATCCTTCAGTAATAACTGGAACTGATCTAAAGTGTCATTAAAAAAAATTCCTTCTTGCGAAAGAAGTAATTTCAGATAATGTACAAAATAGTCCTTAAAAAGAGTAAGTAATAATAATTTATTTGTGTATTTGGTGCTCAGATAACAAGTCCTAACATATGATATATTATAGTCAAACCTTTCCTATGATGCTGATGATGAATGCTATTCATTTATTGGATTTTTTTTACTATGTGCCATGCACTATGATGAATTTTTTTCTGTATTATTTTATGTATATACATGTATTTTAATAAGATTTTATTTATTTATTTTGACAGAGAGAGACACAGCTAGAGAGGGAACACCAGCAAGGGGAGTGGGAGAGGGAGAAGCAGGCTCCTTGCTGAGCAGGGAGCCCAATGCGGGCTTCCATCCCATGACCTGAGTTGAAGGCAGACGCCTAAAGACTGAGCCACCCAGGCGCCCTACATGTTTTCTTTATAGAGTGGAATTGCATAGTACAATCTTCATACCCAAATATATTGTGACTCTTTTCCTATGTCATTAAATGTTTCCCAGAACATAATTTTTTTTTTTAGATTTTATTTATTTATTTGACAGAGAGATAGCGAGAGAGGGAACATAAACAGGGAGAGTGTGAGAGGGAGAAGCAGGCTTCCCGCTGAGCAGGGAGCCCGATGTGGGGCTCGATCCCAGGTCTCCGGGATCATGACCTGAGCCCAAGGCAGACACTCAGATGCCTCCCCCCAACCCCAACACAGTTTTTAGTGACATAGTTTTTATGTTCAGTGTATAACAGACATTAGTTTTAACCAGTCTGCTATTGTTGGATATTCTGTTATTCCAGAACAGTGCTGCATTTGATTCTGAGTTCTGTCCTCATCCAAATCTTACTCTTTCCTTAAGATAGGCTAGGAATGGAGGAGTTAAAGGAGATGCTTTTTTTTTTTTTTTTTTAATTTTAAGATTTTATGTATGTATTTGACAGAGGGAAACACAGCTAGAGAGGGAACACAGGCAAGGGGAGTGAGAGAGAGAGAAGTAGGCTTTCCACCCCAGCAGGGAGCCCGATGCGGGGCTCAAACCCAGGATCCTGGGATCATGGCCCAAGCCAAAGGCAGACACTTAAAAACTGAGCCATCCAGGCGCCCCAGGAGATGCAAACTTTAATTTCTTTGTGGCACATTGTTCTCTAGAAAAGAAAAATTCACATGAGAGTGCTTATGTCTTGAAATATCTGTCCAGTTCTCTTTGAAAACATTTTTGCCAATTTTGAAGGTGGAGATATTGTTCCTACTCTTAAAATGCGCTGGATGGTAAAATAAAATTGCTTTCGCAGATAATTTACTTAACTCTTAACTAATTTTTATGTAGTATGGTGTAATGTAAAGAGCATCGGACATGGAATTGGGAGAATGCCTTTCTTTCCTAGCTGTCATTAATTATTCTGTGATTCTGGACAAGTGCAGTCTTTGTGGGCCTCAATTTGCTCATTTCATTTGAACAGTCTGAACTAAGCATCATTATAGGACCTTCCTGTACTAAATTACCCTGAAATAATACAGTGATAGGCAGATTATAAGTCCCTAGACTTGTAACATATGTATTTGCTAATTGATTTTTGGATTAATTTTATTATATTGTTGTTTTTGACATACTTAAGCAAATGAAAGACTTCCAGTAGATCTGGTAAGATACTGAAGTAAAAGCATGAATTTTGAAGAGCCGAGATAAAAAATTTGGAGACAATTGGTATGTTCATAATCTTTTAAGACTTTATTATTTTGGGCTTAATAGCCACATGTCTTTGATAATATATATATAGCTCACAGGTGGAGAACTTTGTAGTGTTCTTTTTTTTCCCCCCCTTTTAAATAAATATGGCCTCTGGATGAGTAAGTGAACAAGAGGCTATTGGGCTTAAACACTAACTTGAGTAGTTCTAAAAGGAATATGCTAACAAGAGATTGGCTCATATTCTTTGCTTACTGGCTAAGAAGTATCAAAAGTAAGTCTTTTCATTTGGTTAGTCATGTTAATCATACTAACCTAAGACTAAGGGATAGTTTTACACTTAGTTTAAGAAGTTAACACAGATAATGAGTTTTTTCATTCTTTAATACTGAATTCACTAGTTATGACAAGTTTTCTGTCCTAGCTCTATCTTATTTTAGAGTCAAGAACCGGAGTCATTACAAATCCCTGAGATGTTTTTGTCGCACTCAGAATGGTTTGAAATGAAAAAGAGCTATTCATGTATTTTGTTTAAATGTAGTTCATTATTTTTGCTAAAACATAGTTTATTAGTAATGGATCTTAGACTGAGTTAAATTGCTTCAGACATAGGGCTCTTAGACTTAAGAGTGTTTTTACTAATCTCTAATTGAAACTTGTTTACATTGATAACTGAAGGAATTTCCAACAAACCATAGCAACATTAGAGATACCTGTGACAGCAGTTAGTTTCCAGGTCTGCTATAATGTAAACTGGATAGCTTAAAACAACAGAAATTTATTGTTTCAATTTTGGAAGTTGGAAGTCCAAAATCAAGGTGTTGGCAGGGCTATGTTCCCATTAAAGCGGTAGGGGAATCCTTCCTTGTCTCCTCCTGGCATTTGGTGGTTGATGGCAATCTTTAGCATTTTTTAGCTTGCAGTGGCCTGGTTTTATTTTCTACCTTTATCATTACATGGTCTTCTGCCTCTGTGTCTCTGTGTCTTCAAGTGGCCAGTCTTACTGGATTAGGAGTCACCTCTACTCCATTATGACCCCCTCTAAATAAGTTACACTTGCAGTGACTATTTCCAAGTAAGGTCATGTTCTGAGGTAGAGGGTTAGAATGCAACATATTTTCTTAGGGAGATACTATTCAACTTGTAACACCAATGTAAGTCAGATTTTTTCCTTACTGTACAGTTGCTGTTCATTTATTACAGATTTATTGAAATAGTGCTTTGAGTCTTCACTACTTTGAAGTTACAGTAGGGTCAACTTGCTGACTCATTCAGTAAAACATGTGATTGTTGATCTCAGGGTTGTGAGTTCAAGCCCCCTGTTGGGTGTAAAGCTTACTTAATAAATAAATGAAGTTATGGTTATTAAACCGTTGGTAGAACGTGTATATATCTTTTTTTTTTTTTTAAGATTTTATTTATTTGACAGAGAGAAACACAGGCAGAGAGGAAACACAAGCAAGGGGAGTGAGAGAGGGAGAAGCAGGCTTCCCGCCGAGCAGGGAGCCTGATGTGGGACTGGATGCCGGGTCTCCAGGATCATGACCGGAGCCGAAGGCAGTCGCTTAACCAACTGAGCCACCCAGGCGCCCCTAACGTGTATATATCTTAATGTTAATGAAGCATGGCTGTTACTATGTCAAAATTAAAAATATTTTGATAGTTATTTCAGTATAATTGATTCTTTCATGACACTATGTATTTTGTTTTAGGCCTTTAATATTATTCTGAGAAGGGGAGGCATAGCCTTCATCAGACGGCCAAAGAAGTCTATTGGCACAAAAGGTTAAAATCTCCTGCTATAGACAGGAGGCCCAGAAGGCTGAACTCAAAGACAGAGTTTATAAAATTGGAAGATTAAGAAACGTGAAGGGTAAAACAAACAAGTCCAACACACAACTAACAGTTCCAAAACACGAGATCATGGAGGAGAGGGAATATTAAGAGATAATGGCTGAGAATTTTCAAGAAGTAGCAAATCAAACCCAGTTCAGTGAACTAAATACGAAACAAAGCTTCATAGTCAAACTAGGTTTATCTTGAGATTGCACGAATCAATCAACAGGAGAAAATTGATGTAGTTTTATCACATATGAAGATTAAGGAAGATAAATAATACAGTCTTAAATGCCAGAAGTAGAGTATTGTCATTCAGTCTCTGCCCATAATATGGAAGTAAATGTTTATAATTTATAGGTTTATAGTATGTGTTCATAAATATAGATTTATATTGTTTTTCTACTTCCTAGACTTTTAGTCATAATATTTCTCATTTAAAAAGAGGGTATTGGGTCTGGTCAACTTTAGGATAGCTTCGAGTATAAGAGTTCTAGAATCCTAAGTAATGTTCTTTTTACTTCTGAAATCCACATTATGATATATTATTCCTGTTACTCCTAAATGTAGAGTTTACTGGTGGAAATTACCTTGTGTCTGAAACTTTTGAGTTATCTTGGAAGGCATTTTCTTTTTACATTTAGAAGGCAAAGAATAAGCTTTAGTGAATTCAAGGGTAATTGAAAATTAAATTTTAATATAATACCAGTTTTATAATTTTATTTCTATAGTGTATGACAGGGATTATAGTTTAGGTATAGGCCATTATGATTTGGAAAGTAGACTGTAATTGTTTTCCTAGGAGTATTTAATGATATTCTTGCATATGAGTAGATGCATCTTGTTTGTCTATTCACCTGATTAGAGATTATTTTAATAAATACACAGTTTTTGTTGATGGCTTCTCTATATTAGTATCCTGTAGTAAGATTACAAAAATTTATTTGGAATTTAGTGAATTGTGATTTTTCTGATATCACTTTATCAAACCATATCAGAATGTTCTGTGTGGCATAAAGTCATCAAACTTTTTTTGTTGTTGTAAATTACATTGACCTTGTGAGTTTGGAATTAGGGATCATTTTTGGTTTTGCTCTCTTAATGATACATAAAAACATTTCAGAATTTTAGTTGCTTGAATTATATATATGGATTTCTTAGTTTTTTTTAAGACAGCTACCACTGGTAGCTTTTTCTTCAAGAATTTCAGTGCAGTGGCATTTGACTGTCTCCCAGGTACTTGACTTTTCCTTAGCCCTGGACATACAAAGATAGGTAAAACTTGATAACTGCTTTCACTATCCAACAAGGGAACTAGATCCCACTGAAATGTGATGTGTGTTCTGTATATGAAGTTCTTCAAGGCTCAAAGAGAAAGTGATTATGCCTGACTATGGATGGCAGTGTGGGAAGGTGTGAAGGAAGGCTTCAGGAAAGAGGTTGAAATTTAGGAGTTGGCCACAGATAAGGGTGATGGAAAGGGAAAGAGCATTTCAGGAAGGGAGGGGAAAAACAAAACAAGAACAAGCATGAAAGGAGAAATGGAAAGTTGGGAGAAAAGCAATAATTTTTTGCATACACTTACTTGCAGGAGTGGTGGGGGGAGAACATTATATCAAAAACTAATGATGTACTGTACTTTGGATTGAATTAATTAATTAATTTTTAAATATTTTATTTATTTATTTGACAGAGAAACACAGCTAGAGAGGGAACACAAGCAGGGGGAGTGAGTCAGAGAGAAGCAGGAAGCCCGATGTGGGGCTCGATCCCAGGTCTCCAGGATCATGACCTGAGCCGAAGGCAGTCGCTTAACCAACTGAGCCACCCAGGCGCCCCTGGATTGAATTTAAATTAAAAATAAAACAGAAGAAGAATGTTGGAGGCAATTGTGAGAAGTCTAGATTTGTGCTTAAATTGTATTAGTAACCTTGGGGCAAAGGTGATGGCTAGCCCTGGAGTATGATACCCACAAGATGAATGTGAAAGAAGCTCCTGAAAATCAGTTCTCTCCCTCCCCCTCTTCCCCTGTCATGTCCTGTCCTCAGTAAGCTCCATACCCAGGGAGGAGCCCAACATGGGGCTCAAACTCACCACCTTGAGGTCAAGACCTGAGCCAACGGGGCACCTGGGTTGCTTAGTGGGTTAAGCGTCTTGGGCTCAGGTCATGATCCCAGGGTCCTGGGATCGAGACCCACATTAGGCTCTCTGGACCCTGCTTCTCCCCCTCCCTTTCCCTCTCCCTCTGCCTGCTGCTCTCCTGCTTGCTCTCTCTGTCAACAAAACAAAACAAAACAAAACTGAGCTGAGATCAAGAGTCGGATGCTCAACCAACTGAGTTACCCAGTTGCCCCAAAAGTCAGTCTTGACAAGATGAGAGAATTTAATTGATCAGTGATAATAATTTTGAATAGAGTCCTCATTAATATTTCAGATAATGCACTGAGTTCAAAGAAAATTTGTTCTTTGAGCTACCCTCCCTCACTCCCAGTTGCAAGTTTTAGGTCCGTAAGGATACTTAATGAGAAATACCAGTTTAAGTCTTTATCATGTAGGCAGTACAGAACTACTAATTTAAGTGAAGGAGTGATACCAGATTTGTGTAGAAAGCTGAATACTGGGATTCATTTGGACAATTGATTGGAAGGACAAGATGAACTGTAGTTGATGAGGAAGATGTAGTAATCAAGGTAAAACAGCTGGAAGTAGTGCATTTGGAACTGTTGGGGATGAATTCGTGGGGCAGCTCAGATGTCCAGATGACTACTTGACTGGATGTGAAAGAATGAGTAGAAAGAGTGTGGGCTGACTTCAACATTTTAAATTTGGATCTCTGTGATGCTTTTTAAATGAAGTGGGAAGAGGCAGGCGTTTTTATCGGGAGAACATCTCAGTTTTGGCCTTTTAAAACTTGCCTACCTCTAGTATCAAGGTAGAAGATGTCTCATAAGGTGTTTTAAATATAGGTTTGGTGTTCTAAAGAAGGTTGAGAGGGTAGAGTTAGAGGTGATGTCTTTGGCATATGTAATAGTTGAACTAGGGGGAAATTGCCTAAGAAGAATATTTAGTAGTGGGAATATGAATGGTGAGAAACAGCAATGTTTTTAAGAGACACCAGAAGACAGAAAATTTTTGGTAGGTAGGAGAGTTTAGAGGAAAAGTATTAAAGACAAAATAGGAAGTATTGAAGTAGAGACAGCCAAGAGTAAGGTTATACATATTCAGGGGAAAATTGGGAATTGAGATTATTGTTGAAGTGATGTTAATAGTGGAGAGGAGGAGAAAAAGCATTTAAGGAAAGGTTGGGTAAAAGGTAGAACAAAGTCTAGGAAAGAGAAGTCTGTCAGACCCTTTTATTGTTTGTCATACACTGTGCTAGATTTAATCCTAAGGACCAAATGAGCTAAGTATTATCCGTACTTTACAGAGGAGATAACTGAGATTTAAGAGTGGTTTAGTAATAACTTGCCCACGGCCACAAAAGGGAGTAAGTGGTAGAACTGAGATCCACATTGCATTGTATTTGTACCATAGTATGTGCCATACAATTAATGGCCAGACTTGATTTTAAAGGAAAAAGTAAGGTTGGAGTGATATTGTAGACACAGAACTAACGGCTCTTTTAAGGGACTGGAAGTTTTGGTAAAGAGCATGTAGAACAGAAGTGGGAAAAATTGAAAGATAGATATTGATCAGAGAAGATAGACCCCAGAGTAATGACAGATGAGAGAATATTAAAGTAGAAAAGATTGTTGGAATAGAGGAGCCAGGATCTGCTAGGATATTTATTAAAAAAAAAAAAAAAGTCAACAGTATGGCTGTTTTAAGTTGCTAGATTGGATGTTACTAGGAGTTGAGGTGGAGAGGAATCTTGAGCCAGGACCAATGTATTTAATGTGTGTGTGGACTGAGTGACTTAGAGTGGAAGTATGAATGCGGACATCTGCATCTACTATTTGAAGAGACTGGAATAAGGATTTTGGAATTAGAAGTTGAAGACAGAGGGTGCCAGTGGGAGGAAGACAAGAAGGGGAAGGGTTTAGCTGGGAAGAGGTGAGAGTATTGGAAATGATATGATCTTAAGTAATAACGGTCCTATCAGGAATAAGGGTATTGGGAATTAGGGACGTTAGGAGTTAGAGAAAGAAGATAGACATGTGAATAAGTTATCCAGATTTGGATTTTAATTGAGAACTTTAAGGTTTTCTGAGAGGTTAACCAAGATGTTGACTGATACTGTAGGGTTCTATCCAGATACATTATACCATCTTTGGAATAAAGTTTTGTTTTTTTGCTGGTACTCCTAATGTAATCAGAAAGTCCTTTTCAAAACAAAACTCACTAATTACATTTCTGTGATTAAGTTGGTGTTTAGAATTATAATGTGGTCCTGCAGTTACTGCTGACCGCCACATTAAGACTTTGGCAAATCACATAACATGTCTTTGTGCTTGATTCTCTGACTGTAAAACCAGGGTAATATGTCACTACTTTCAAGGGATGTTAAGGTAAAGTAACCGCCTGTTCCCCGCAACGTTTTTTGGTTAGAGATAAGAGAATATTAAAAAGAACTTCTAAGGCACTATGTTCATGAAAAAATCAGTGCTCGTTTTTATTTAGCCTAAGGTAGGGTTACTTTTAAAAAAAGGATTATTGACCTGCTGGAAAATTGTATTTCAAATTAAATGTTAAAGAAGCAGCTTTTTGGAAGAACTTAAAATCTAAAAATTCCAACAAGCAAAAAAGAATAAATCTGTGTTGTGAACATTTTCTTTTATGTTCTGATCAAAGAATAAAAGAAGTAGTAGCTAGATTAATAACTAGTGTTGGACAAGATACAAGGTAAAGTCCTAGCTCCAGCCAGTTTTTTATTTGATACTTAATACAACTAATTATATAAGGAGTATATTTCTAGAGCTTGTTAATTAAAGCCATTTTAATAATTGAGTACATTTTGGAAGTATAAGTAGATTTGACATCTCTCTGTCAATTTCAGTGGAAAAAGTCCTCAGAAAAATATCTTTCTATGGAAGGCATAAAATCTACTTTTGTGGGAGAGAAGGTGGAGAGGAAGATTTTTCTCAGCTTATTATAGATTTAGACATTTACTTTTTTGCAGCTATATTCAAACTCAGATTTCTACCTAATAGGTGAGACGGCCTAAATCTGCTAGTTAGCAGTTCATTCCTCTGGATTTAGTCTGTTAACTTTAATTTGGGCAGCTAAACGTCTGTAAACTTATGTTCATGTTAGTCACCAACAACTAAAGGAAAAATCTGTTTATATTTTTATGTAGCCTGATTAGCTTATTGTTCTGAAACTTGTTAATTAAAAAATAGTTGCTTTAGATACATAATTACTGAAACTTGATTTAGGAATGAATTTGAGGTTGTCTGTGAATCAAGGTCTTGAATGAACATAAATCAGGAACTTAAAAATACGGTAATGAAAGTTACATATACTTTTTCTCTTGAGAATTATTTAATCCAAAACCCAGACTTCATTAACTTAGTAAAAGTTAAGAACATATACCAGATAACTTTAGTATGTCAAATTAAGATATTCTTCAATTCTGTATTTTGATCACTTTAAAAAGGAAGGGGAGAGGCAGGTGAATGAAACAAGCTAGCTTCTAACCATTTTAGTTTTCCTTAGCAGTTTTTCTTCATCTCGCTGCTTCAGGAGAGAGCAAACTTAGCTTCTAAGTGAGTCAAAAAGGAAAAGAATTTAATCTGAAGTTACATAGACCCTATTGCTTTCGAGTCTGAACATGTATCATGTGTCTAAGTCCACAGCATACACCATATAAAAGTAGTTTGACTTGTAATTACTGGGTAACTTTGAGTCCCATTTTTGCATTTACTCTGTCTCAAATAGATTTAACTAGACAGTAGGAGGCAAACAGTGAAACTGAAGTGAATCCTTTTAATTGGTCTGAATGAATATTTGCCCTCCTGGGAGTCCATGTTGAAATGCTAATCCTCAAAGATGATGATATTAGGAGGTGGGGCCTTTGGCAGGTGCTTAAGTCTTGAGGGTGGAGCTCTCCTTGAATGGAATTAGTGCCTTCCAAGATTTCAGAGAGAGGCTTCCAGAGAGGCTCTGGAGAGATCCTAGCCCCTTCTATCATGTCAGGGCACAAGCGAAAAGGTGTCAGCTATGAACTAGGAAGAAGGCCCTCAGCTGACCGTGCTGGTACCTTGATCTAGGACTTCCAGCCTCCAGAACTCTTAAATAAATTTCTCTTGTTTATGAGCTGTTCAGTCTGTGGAGTTTCACTGTAGAAGCCTGAATGGACTAAGATACCAACTTTTCTTTTTTGGGGGTAGGACAAGGAGCAATAGTTACCTCAAAGAGAGAGAGAGAGAGAGAGAGAGAGAGAGAGAAGGAAAGAAGAAAGAAAGAACTGAGCACAATTTTCAGTTGCTTTTAGTTCCATACATACAATTTTTACTTGTTTTAACAGTGTATGTACCAGGGCACCTGGGTGGCTCAGTCGTTAAGGGCCTCCCTTTGGCTCAGGTCATGATCCTCGAGTCCTGGATCAAGCCCTGCTTTGGGTTCCCTGCTTGGCAGGAAGCCTGCTTCTCCCTCTCTCACTCCCCCTGCTTGTGTTCCCTCTCTAGCTGTGTTTCTCTCTGTCAAATAAATAAAATCTTTAAAAAACAAAAACAAAACAGTGTATGTACAAATGTTTATTTTCACCTAATATACTAAGAGAATTTTCATGTTTATGCATAGTTTTTTAGTAATTATTATAATTTTAATGTTTGTAATATTTCATCAAGTTGTACTATAAGCTTGCACAGCCATTATTAGTGAAAACTTTTGGTTTCCAACTCCTGGCCTTAATAAGTAAATAACATTTAATGAGCTTTTTTTGGGCATATAATTGTTTTTTAAATGAATTTCTTAGATGAATTTGCAGGAGGGAGATAACTGTATCAAAGAATATTAAGTTTTTAAATTTTTTAAAAAAGATTTTATTTATTTATTTGACAGATCACAAGTAGGCAGAGAGGCAGGCAGTGAGAGAGGAGGAAGCAGGCTCCCTGCTGAGCAGAGAGCCTGATGCGGGCCTTGATCCCAGGACCTTGAGATCATGACCTGAACTGAAGGCAGAGGTTTTAACCTACTGAGCCAACCAGGTGCCCAGAATATTGTTTTTAAAAATTTTGGTATGAATTGCTGCTTCCAGAAATTCATATTTTTTTATTATCGTGCATTATTTATAAATGAAATTCATTCTCAGATTTCTTAGATTCCGTTTTTTTTTTTTTTTTTTTTAATATCTTGCAGTTTTTTAATATAGCTCCCAGCACATAATTAAGTGACAGCTAATATTTGAGTGATTACCAGCATTGTCTTAAAATTATCTTGTGGATTTAGTCTTCACAGCAACCATTTCAATGTTGTTACAGTTACTGTACTTCCATTTACAAAGATGAGGAAATAGAGGCTCAGCAAAAAGTCAAAGAACTTGGTAAAGATTATATAGCTTGTAAAGACTCCAAATCGTGTGCCCTGAAACAGGCAATTTTAAGCTTTTGACCATGACAGTCATAAGTACATACATAAATGCATCCATACACACACATCATTACATAGAACAACTTAGACATACTGGGATGGCATAAGTAGATTTTTGTATTATTATTATTATTTTTTTAAGGTTTTATTTATTTGACAGAGAGAAACACAGCCAGAGAGGGAACACAAGCAGGAGGAGTGAGAGAGGGACAGGCTTCCCGCCGAGCAGGGAGCCCGATGTGGGGCTCCATCCCGGGTCTGTGGGATCATGACCTGAGCTGAAGGCAGTTGCCCAACCAACTGAGCCACCCAGTGCCCCTGTATTCTATTTTTTTAAATTGAAGTATAGTTGACAAACTTTGTTAACACATTAATTTCAAGTGTACAGCATAGTGATTTAACAATTCTATATGTTATGCTATGCCTGCCACAAGTGTAGCTACTGTCGATCAGCATGCTATGCTGTTACAGTACTACTGACTAGATTCCCTATGCTGTACCTTTCATCGTTCTGAGTTAGTCATTCCAAAACTGGAAGTCTGTACCTCCTGCAACCCTTTGTCCCTTTGTGCCCATCCCCTATTCTGTTACAAAAACATAATGCTGATCAAGGCTTTGTAGTTCAAAATCCTCTCTTCTGAACTGCAGTGTGTAAGAGATGTTTTATGTTTTTATGTTCAGTTTACTTCATAAAAATAAGAGCATACTGAAAGTCATAGAATCTTCAGGGGAGTGCATTTCAAGGTTGAGTTGTGAAGAATTTCAGGGGAATTCAGATTTGAATTGCTGTAGCTAAATTATAGGTAATAAATGTTACATCCTTGGTTCTCAGATTTCTTCACTGAAGGCTTCCAAGTGATAAGGGAATGCATCCCAAAGCAGCCTCAAAAAGGCATAAAATTGTTTTGAAATCTAGTAATCGATCTCAAAGATTCATGTAAATCTTGCATTTTAATCAATACTATAGTTGTATTTCCAGTATGAAATGCTTCTAATTATTTATATTAGATGGAAAAATGGAAAGCTTTTTAACTATCAAATCTTTGCATATTTATATCCTGTGGCATTATGTCTCTAGCTTGTGTGGCACATTCCTGGGAGGAAGTGTATTCTGGTGAGAGGCAGCATTTGAGGTACGTCAGGGTGTTGATCCCAAGTGAAGGACATGATTGTGTCCTGTATTTATAGTGGCTGCCATTTTCAAACAAGTAGGAGCCTTTGAATCCAGGCAAAATTAATATTAACTCTCTGAAGTACAAAAACAATATAATTACACTGTAGGAAACTGGGAAGACAATGGGAAATTACTCATTGAAATATTTTCTGCACTTACAGTAAAAGTATTATAAAGGCAACAATAGGGGTGCCTGGGTGGCTCAGTTGGTTAAGCGACTGCCTTCGGCTCAGGTCATGATCCTGAAGACCCAGGATCGAGTCCCACATCGGGCTCCCTGCTCAGCGGGAAGCCTGCTTCTCCCTCTCTCACTCCCCCTGCTTGTGTTCCCTCTCTAGCTATGTTTCCCTCTGTCAAATAAATAAAATCTTTAAAAAAAAAATAAAGGCAACAATATATAGAAGTGATCCTAATTTAAAATTTGTTTTTATAAAAACTTCAGGTACATTATATAATTTATATGGACAGTGAATTACCTGTATTAGAAAGAATAGAATTGTGCTAGTTGGCCCTCTAGAAAATATGCAAAGCTGCACAGAAAAGAAAACTCAGATTCTGGTTTCAGTTTTACTATTTACTTTACATGACTTAGATCTTTTAGTGTCTGTGCTAATGAGGACAGTTATCTTTTCCCATTCATAGATACTTTTTCGTGAAAAATGTAAATACATAGATGAGTTTTGATTTACTTGGAAAAAGGAGGGTTTTCTAGAGGATTGGAATAAAAAAGGAGGTAAAGCAGAAGGCACACAGAAAAATAAAAAGTTTTTAGCAAAACCTTAGGGAGAGGAAGAAACCTAAGGAAAATGAGCCTGGGTGTTTTTGTAAAGCTACATGATATCTGTGTAAGGAGTGTTAGCTAAGTTAAATGTTATATAACCTATATATTGGGAAGCTTTGTCAAATATCTGCATAGTTAAAATCAGACTGTGAACATTGAATGGTGTATCAAATGGTTTAGGAAAATTGCCTTTTTTTTTTTTTTAAGATTTTATTTATTCATTTGACAGAGAGATCACAAGTAGGCAGAGAGGCAGAGAGAGGAGGAAGCAGGCTCCTTGCTGAGCAGAGAGCCCAATGTGGGCCTCGATCCCAGGACCCTGAGATCATGACCTGAGCCGAAGGCAGAGGCTTTAACCCACTGAGCCACCCAGGCGCCCGGAAAATTGCCTTTTAAGATGCTGTTTGTGGGCGCCTGGGTGGCTCAGTGGGTTAAAGCCTCTGCCTTCGGCTCAGGTCATGATCTCAGGGTCCTGGGATCGAGGCCCACATTGGCTCTCTGCTTGCTCAGAGGCAGGAAACCTGCTTCCTCATCTCTCTCTGACTGCCTCTCTGCCTACTTATGATCTCTCTCTCTCTGTCAAATAAATAAATAAAATCTTAAAAAAAAAAAGATACTGTTCGCAACAAAACAGATTCACAAGGTGTTGATCATATAGGGGAAGGGGAGAGTTCTCAACATTTTTGAGTTGATCAGGGATGGTCAGTAAGAGTTCATTATACAAGACTCATTATTATAAAAAGATTGATACTGTTATTTGAGCATGTTTTCCTTATTGCTTTATTAATGAAGTTGAGGTAATTTTTTAAATTAACATCTAATGTAGTATTTGTTTCCAGGAGTACAGGCCTGTAATTCACCAGTCTTATACAATTCACAGCTCTTACCATAGCATATACACTCCGCAGTGTCCATCACCCAGCCACCCCATCCCTCCCACCCTCCTTCCTTCCAGCAACCCTCTGTTTGTTTCCTGAGATTAAGAGTCTCTTAAGGTTTGTCTCCCTCTCTGGTTTCCTCTTGTGTCATTTTCCCTTCCCTTCCCCCATGAGCCTCTGTCTTGTTTCTCAGATTCCTCATATCAGTGAGATCATAGGATAATTGTCTTTCTCTTATTGACTTATTTTGCCTAGCATAACAGCTTCTAATTCCATCCATGTTGTTGCAAATGGCAAGATTTCATACTGCCTAATATTCCATTGTATATATACCACATCTTCTTTATCCATTCATCTGTTGATGGACATCAAGGCTCTTTCTATAGTTTGGCTATTGTGGACATTGCTGCTATAAACATCGGGGAGCACATGCCCCTTTGGACCACTACATTTGTATCTGTAGGGTAAATACCCAGTAGTGCAATGGCTGGGTCCTAGGGTAGCTCTATTTTCATGAAACTGAAATAATTTTAAGAGTTTTCGTAGGCTCATATGTTAAAACATTATTTGGTATACAGTAAGACTAAGTGTTTGCCATTATGCATTTAGGTATGGCCTCAGTCTCAACCTTATAAGTTTTTAAATTCATACCTCATTTGCTGCAACAACTTTATCTTAGTTGTGGAGTGATTCCTGCCTGTTTTAATACATCTCAGCCTTTGAAGTCATCACACTATAAAGGAATTGTAAGAAAAAGAAAAAATACTTTTACAATTAGCTTTTAATTCATTGTCTCTCACTGTTCTTTCCAAAGGGTTTATTACTTCACTCAAAGATACTTTTTTCTCTCCTAAAATTTTCCTTATTTCCATTTGCTACCATTTGGCCCTTATTAGAATTTTCTAAGAATCTAACCCATCCATTATTTTCCAAGAAAATTTCTTGTGCTGGTAGAAAGATTCTGTTTGTAAAGACTGTCCAGTATTATAGCCACTCTGTGCCTCTTTGGCTAATGAGTACTTAAGGTGTGGCTTGTGGGACTGAGGAACTAAATTTTTAATTTAAATAACCACATATAACTAGTAATTCCTGTATTAGATAGCACAGATTCTGAGAATTTCTAATCTTTCAATCCCAGCAAATTTTTGAAAACAAGGACATGTTCTCTATTCAATCTTGGCCAGTTTGTTGAAGAAATTTCTAATTTTTTTAAATAGAGAGGTAGCTGAGGTAGTTCATAAGCTTCTTCCAAAGTGTGGTACATAAGATATTTTAGTTGTTTCACAAACATGACACTAAATTGACAAGTTATTCCTTTCTCAGTACTTTCTGCATCTTAATTAGGAAAAAAGAGGGGTGTGTGTGTGTGTGTGTGTGTGTGTGTGTGTGTGTGTATGTGTATGTGTGTGTTTAATAAGGAAGAAGTAATATCAGCATCAGTCTGTAATAGACAGCCAATACAGTGAAAGCCAAGCTGTATTAAATTTTATAGTTACCATCTATTTATGTGTTGTGATTTGTTGTTGTTGTTGTTTTAAATTGGCTGTAGTGATAAAAACCTTTCAAGAGCATTTTTTCATTAAAAATATGGCACCACATCTAAGGCAAAAAATTGGTGATGGTAGTGAATATCAAAATAACAAATTTGGGACATACTGATCTAGTGAAAGGAGAATTGGATTGGTAGAGAATCAGGAGCTCTGCTGTGACACTAGTTTGCTGAGGCAGTCTGTCTTTTTTAGGTATGGTTTCTGCTTTGGCAAAATGGGGAAGAGGTTGGTTTAAGTGAAAAGAGATTTAAAATTTTTTAAATTTTAATTCTTGTATAATTAACATACAGTTTTGTATTAGTTTCAGAGATTTACATTTTTAAGTGTACTTTATGCTACAATAACTGATAAAGCATACCATTTTGGACAGAAGCTAAGATGTATTAAGCATTTTGCTGTATGTCAAACATGAATTAACTCAGTTAATCCTTCACTCCAAAGCGTTTTACACATAACTGTCACTCCTTTTTAAAAAATCCTTTGGTGCACAGAATTGGCCTAATCATTATCTTAGTTCATACTGTCATCATTGGTTTATGTATGGACCTTTGTAGCCTGTTAATTTAATTTTTCATTTACTTGACATACCCATTCACAGTATAGTCCAAGAATCAGGACATTAATGATAAGTAACATTTACTTAATGTGCTTCTATCATATTCCCTTAACGTCTTTCTTCTCAGAAGTTACTCTATCCTGAGTTATGGGTTTATGAATTATGTGTTCCTTTCCTATTTAAGAAAAAATGTTTTATCACATGTATGTATGCCAAAGGGAATATATTTACTTATATGTCAACTCCTGGAACTTGATTTTTTTTTTTTTAATTTTGTTTATTTGACAGAGAAATAACAAGAGAGGGAACACAAGCAGGGGGAGTGGGAGAGGGAGAAGCAGGTTTCCCGCTGAGTGGGGAGCCCAATGTGGGGCTCGATCCTAGGACCCTGGGACCCTGACCTGAGCTGAAGGCAGATACTTAACAACTGAGCCACCCAGGTGCCCTGGAACTTGATTTTTTAAAGCCATTTATTTATACTTAATAATACTCAGATGTATTGATTTTTTTTTTTTTTGGTGTAGGTTTTTATTCATTTATACTGCTGTATAGTAGTCCATTGTGTGACCACAATTACTTGTTTATTTTCCAAGCTATAAGATAGTCAGATACTTAGCATATCTCATAACACCTGAGTTTTCATTTAGCACTCAGGGTGATATTACTGATGGTCTGTAGCTCATGATGAAATCGGTTCATCTTCTTATGTATCAATTTTCTTGTTTTCAGAAGCAATGATGATCACATTTAACCATCTCTAAATGATGTATGGGTAACTGCACATAGTTGAAGATACCTGAATTTATTTCTCCTGCCTTTCCTTGGTTGTGATGAATCCTCAGCACACATTAACCTCTCACTGCATCTTTGTATTTAATTGAGGAATAAAGGGGACATTTTAGGAACAAAAGAACAAAAAAATGGAAGATGTTTCAAATTGGTGCATGAGGAGAAATAAACCCAGAAGAACTAGATTCCTGCCTCTCTCCGCTCCAGTCAACTTTCATTTTTAAGAACCCTTTCTACTCTTCCTCCTCCAGCTCTGTCTTCTACCTCAAACCCTACTTTTTTATTAACACTCAGTATAAGATCAGTTTGGGGAATAGGGAAAGTGAAATATAATTTATTTAATAAAAATTACAGAAATGATTTAAGTAAAGTAAATGCATAATTTGGGATAAAGTCAGTAAATAGAAACCAGTATCCAATTTCTTTTCCGTTTCTAAAAAATTGAGAGTGAAGTCGTCTTTATTTAGTATGACAAACAGTGAGAATCATGATTTCATATCTCCCGTGAATGGCAACAGTATTGAGATATGTAAGAAATTTTAGTGGCAGAAGTCAAAGACATCTAGAATAAAGGTCAAAGCAGGAAAAGGGCATTTTAAGGGGTCAGTAGATAATTTTAAAATCACATTTTGAAATTTATTAATTGAACATTTAATATATTTGGCTTTTGTAAATGTGATATACTATCTCTTGATTTCTCTATAATGAAATTATAAAAGATAATGCAACATTAACAGCAGTAGGTGATTTCTGAATGTGATCAAGAAATATGCTTTCTCATTGAAAAAGTAAATGTAAATGCACAAAGGCATTTTATACAAGATTTTATTCTAAAGAACAATCCATTTTAAATAGATGACATTTACTGTTTTTAATAGGTGACTTGACATAGTCTAATGATAAAATGGATTTGAAATATCTGACTATATTGATTTAAAGGAAACGATCATAAAAACCATGATTATAATTCATTTTAGCAACTTAGCACGATGATTACAGCAGCCATTAATCAAATGATTCCATGACCTACACAACAAATGAATAAGAACAAAAAGT
>PITA01015068.1:0-51391 GCA_004023965.1 Spilogale gracilis | reverse complement strand
CCCCACACCCAGTGCTCCCCGCTTTAGGTGTCCCCAGTACCCACCACCAGGCTCTCCCATCCCTCCACCCCCCTCCCTCCAAGTCCCTCAGTTTGTTTCTGTGTCCAAAGTCTCTGTTGTTTCATTTCCCTCCCTGGATTACCCTAGTTCCCATTTGCTTTCCTTCTGCCAGGGAACAGTTGACTCTTATGATATATAAATTACTTAGGAACATAGAAAGAAATCCAGATGTTTCTAAATAATTCTATGAAATAGCAGGACTAAACCCAAAGTAGCACAAAAAGCAAGCAAATGTCTAAGAGCTAATTTATTAAAAATTAGAGGCAAGGGGCACTTGGGTGACTCGGTCACTTAAGCATCTGCCTTCAGCTCAGCCCCACATCAGGCTCCCTGCTCAGTAGGAAGTCTGCTTCTCCCTCTCTCACTCCCCCCGCTTGTGTTCCCTCTCTCACTGTGTCTCTCTCTGTCAAGTAAACAAAACCTTAAAAAAAAAAAATTAGAGGCCAAAAAAAAAAAAGGAACAGATCTAATTCACCAGTGTATTAAAATATATATTGTACTCAAGTTTAATTTGCTTTAGGAATGAAAGGATGGTTTGATATTAGAAAATATGTTAACATCACTTTTAACATTAATAAGTGTTAAAAATGTACTTATTATTTCAATGGACATTAGAGAGAGATTTGATAAAAATCCAACAGTTTTTCCAGTTAAAAATGAAAAGTGTTGGCAGTTATGACAAGGTTTTATTTTGCAGAATTCAAAGCTGGGGTGGGGAGTCATCCCTGGGACCCCCCACCCCGTTCCCAAGAGAAAAAGTCAATCAACCTTGTATCTAGCCTCATTTGAGGCCCACATCGCCATTGGGAAGGAAAGTTGGGGTCTATCTGCTGATTTATCAGGCAACCCTCTCCTACCATCGAGACTTTTACTTGGCATTAAACCACCTCAGTGTTGGGAGCTGCCCCAGCTCGCAGGCTGATCGAGTCATGGCGGGGAAGACAGCAGTCTGAGCACAGCTCCTGCCGATGGTGTGAAATAGGTGTCTCCTTCTTTTTTACTAATTGGTCTTTATCTTAAAAGCAAAGCACATCAGTCTTGGCAAGTCCTCAGGACGCTCCAGGCCAAGCCCAGACTCCCTTACAGTCCTTAAGAGTGTACTCTCCCTTTGCATTTCCTACAAATCTGTGAGGAGATTGTCAAGGCTCTTGAATGGTTAAATAAAGGGCTTAATATAAGAAATATAGCTGTACTAACAAGAACATTGCCATGCACACAGAGGATCCATAAATAAACAGCTCTGCACCCGGTCATAGAAAAGAGACTTGAGCAAGCGCTTTTACCTTTGCAAAATAAGTTCTCTTTCTCCTTGATGCCAGACAGACTACCTTTTGGTCACTGTATTAATAATGTAGCTAAAACTTTCTATATAACTCATCTAAACCTTTTAATTGCTTTCTTATCTATAAGGCCTGCTTTAAACATATCATATGGTTCATCTACCCTTTATCGTCTAGGTGCCAAATGTAAGAAACCATAAATAACCTTACTAATTGACATGTCCTGGTTGAGGGAGTTCATGTCACTTGTATATATGGACACCTGCAAAAATGTGTTTTACTAATCAAAACACTATGTTTCATTAATCAAAATGCTGTGTAAGCAAAAATCATTCCCTGTAAAAGATTTTTTTCCTTTATGGTGATCTGTAATTTGTTGCCTATAAATAAAGAAACTGAAAGCTGGCAAGGCAGAGATGCTTGGCAGGTGATCAAAAAGAATCTTCAGGGCTCTCTTATTCGCCGACACCATCCTTCCTGCAGGAACCCCTGGTTCAGCTGGAGCAGGCTTCTGGCACCTCGATAATAAAAGGTTTATGGAATAAGAGAAACGTTTCTCAACCTGGTAGAGTTTCCTTGATACTACAGCAAAGCAACCACAAATATCAGACTTCAAACTTACATAGGAAAATCCTTCCCACTAAAAATGGTTTCAGGTGGCGCCTGGGTGGCTCAGTTGGTTAAGTGACTGCCTTCGGCTCAGGTCATGATCCCGGAGACCAGGGATCGAGCCCCACATCAGGCTCCCTGCTCCACGGGAAGCCTGCTTCTCCCTCTCTCACTCCCCCTGCTTGTGTTCCCTCTCTAGCTGTGTTTCTCTCTGTCAAACAAATAAAATCTTTTAATAAAATAAAAATAAAATAAAAATGGTTTCATTGAACGTTTAAACACCATTGCTCCTACCACTTCCCCCTGTAGTGGACGTACAGACCTGCACGATGAGGAACTGAATCAAAATCATGCTTGCATCTCGGTCCAGGAGAGTCCCAGCTGTCACTATTTTTACACAATGTGATTACCAGTGTCCGAGAATGCCAGGAGTCCACCGAAAAGCTCTTCGAACAAAGAAAATTAAGTTGAATTTAAAGTCAACACACAAAATCCAATAGCTTTTCTCTTTGCTTAGCAATAACCAACTTACAAATCATTCGCAGACCATGTTCAGCTACAATGGAAACTATAAAATACCCAGATGAACCTAATAAGGAAATTCTGAAGAAAATGGCAAAACTTCACAGATGAACGCAAAAGAAGGTGTAGACAGTATTCTTTGGAAGAGAAACACATTAATTCTCTCGATCCTAATATAAGTAAATGTAATGCTATCTCAGTGAAAATACAGACAGATCTTTTAATTTGACGAGTTATTTCTAAAATACATATGGAGAAAGCAATGCCCAAAAATGGCTGAGAAATTTTTAGCAAAGAAGCACAATGACTAGCATCCTGCCCTATTAGGTAGAAAAACATACAACATAGCCATTTGTTAAGATAACTTAGTAATAATGCAAGAATAGATAAGCAGATCAAGTGAGCCAAATAAAAAGCCATATGCTCATTTAAAAATAGATATATCGTGCAAGCTGATTTAGTTTGAGATTTAGGTGACATTGCAGCAGGAAAAGGTCAGTATGGGCAGTCAATAGCCATCCCCTCAGGGTCACCTGGGTGGCTCAGTCGGTTAAAGGTCTCCCTTCGGCTCAGGTCATAATCCCCAGGTCCTGGGATGGAGCCCTCGTCGGCCTCCCTGCTCAGTGGGGCGTCTGCAGGAGTCTGCTTCTCCCTCTCCCTCTGCCCCTCCCCCTGCTCATGCTTTCTCCCTCTCTCAAATAAATAAAATCTTTTAAAAAATGAAAAATTAAAAGCCCAGACCATTCTCATGGTAGAGAGAGTTTTCCTAAGAAAGACATAGACCCTAGTAGTCATGAAGAAAAAACATGTAATATAACAAATGTTAAAAAAAGAAAGAAAAAAAAAAAAAACAAGCAAACAAATCCAGAACTGAAGTGCCAGTCTGGGAGAAAATATTTACCACAGAGTTAACCAATAAAGGAAGAATTCATACGACAGATAGAAAGCCCCTACAAGTTAATACAAGGAGCCAAAACACTCAATTTAAAAAATGGGAGAAAAGATGCAAGTAATTCACAATCTTAAAGAACAAGAAAATAGCTCATCAGTATTTTTCAAACTACTTGCTATTAACTGGGAATCAGAAAAATGCAAATGAGGATGGAAAGCTATTTTTTTTATTTGCCAGTTTCATTAAATGAAAACTGTAGAGTGCTGGGTACACCCACTCACCTTCTGCATGTTCTAGGTTAGGGCAACTCTGCCTCTTTCTTCCATTTGGTTTCCTGGCTCCGGGGTGGGGCTATGCTTTCCTACAGTGACCATGGCTAGAGCGACCTCAGCCCCGAGCACACAGAAACACCTGCTCTGCTCTTTCTAACTCCCCAAGCCCTCTATAATTAACTCCCTCAGTTAAATTCCTTCAACTTGAAATCTTTAATGGTGCTCTGTTTTCCCACAGGGGAGTAATTCAATAAATGATGGTATATTCGTATTAATAAAGGCTATTATGGACATTTCAAAAAAAAAAAGGCAGACATAGAGGTATCACCATGAAAAGATTCCTAAGACATACCACCAAGTACAAGTCACAGAAAAATATTATAGAATGGTTCAATTTACTTTAAAGTGTATACACACACAGCACACATGCACACAGAGAGACAAAATTGGTACATCATCCAACTGCTGTCAGTGAGGCTCCTAGAAAGGGTAGCCACACTGAAAATAAATAATAGGAGAGATTCACTTTTTTCCTGTCCACTTTCCTGCTAGTTGAAACTTGAGAAATATTTTCTAAGAGACAAAGATGACCATCTTCTGTTGCGCTTCCCAGATGTAGAACCCTGGTCACAGAGTCCCGTGCACATGACTTTTGGATAGCGTGCTCTTGGAGGGAGACCGTGGGGAAAAGGGGGGCACGGAATAAGGAAGGGGAAGGACTTTCAGCAAGAACGTGAGTTTTGCTGAGCTCCAACCTCAGACTGATGCCACATGGCTCTCTGGAGCATGAATGATACCTTTGGCCCTTTCTGAAGTGGGGGAGTCAGGTTTTGTGACCCAATATCAGAGTCGTTGGCTGCAGGCCTCCTCTGAGTGCAGTGTATATGACTCATTCCATCCCTTCCCCCGACCCCTGTATCTTCAGACAATGCAATTCCTGCTGGCCAAGGTCTCAAAGTCCGTCTCAAGGTCAATTTTCTAGACAAGGACATAGCCGTGACCTGTAGCCATCAAAAATCAACAGGGGAATGGGTGCACCTTCCCCGTAAAAGGATTCAGCGCAGGACACCGGCAGCCTCTTGCTTCCCACATTAAAGTTCACTCTATCTAGGTCAGCTTCTCCAGAATTCTGTTTGGTCACAATTTCTGGGGAAGCCTAAAAGAGGAAGTATGGGACACATACTTTCCTTGCTGTTGCAATCAGTCCTGACGCCATAACTACTTCTCACCGTCTCCCTTCTCTGACCCCCACTCTAGACCACTCACCGCTGCCTGCCCATGTAGGTGGCTTGCCTGGGAACTTGGAGCCCTTGGATGCCATGCTTATTACTCCATGCTTGGATTTGCCCACTTTTGATTAAAAATATCCACGACAGTGCCTAGAGCGCTCCAGCTGGTCACCTAAGTGTCAGTACAGTCCTCCCCGCTCCCATTATAGAACAGCGCTCCTCGTGATGATCGGGAGGAAAACTCTTTACTTTCCTTGGTGATCTAGTGGGAGGAAGAGCCTCAAGGGAAGGAGCAGCAGCCATAGCTTTACATCTGGAGACTTTCCTGTGTCCCCCGCTGGAATCATCCTCCCTCTGGGAGCTGTACTCTCGACTCACAGGCTGAGGGATGCAAGGGATGGGAAAGGCATCACCCAGGTGTGTCCCTCAGAGTGACAGTGACTACAACCACTCCTACCTTCCATCCCACGGTTTCAGAGCCCACGCATTCTGCCCACCGGGGCGGCGGCTCGACCTGGAGGTTGATGGTTGGCGGATGCCCCATCCTGCAGGATGATACCCCGTCCTCCCCAGCTGTCATCTCAAATCTGCCCCCCGGACCTCAGCTGCCCTTTTCAGACACCATCCCACTGCTCCATCAGATTTCAGCTCTGGCGTCGTGCTGCGTGGGGAAGGAGGTCCCAAGGCAGCATTATTTTTTTCTTTATTTTGGAGGGAATTTCCTAGCATGTGCCAGATCACTACAAGACTCCAAAAAGGTCACTATGTCACAGACTCCTAAATTTTTACTGGGTTATTTCCTACCCTCTGGAGAACAGATGTTCCACCCAGGTGTCCAAAACACTTGCCTCTCCTGCTTATGTGGTCCAGTGAGCACATCCCGCCCACGTAGTGACCAGTGTAACGTCTGTAGGACGTCCAGACATCCAGGTCCCCTTGAGACAGAGCCTCCCATAGCCCTGGGCCAAGACTGTGAATGTCCCAGACGGTTTCAAATCCTTTTTCTTGAGGGGTATTGGAAACAATGCAGTGGCCAGATTGGTCCATCAGGTTCGACGGAGTCGGCTGACACGGGTATGATGAGGACCCTACATCCTGTAAACCTCTGAGGCACTGATCTCTGCCATTCTCAGTCTGCAATATAGTTTTTGATTTGTGACCTTGGTCGAGTGGAGGTGGGATGGTCAGTTTCAAGGCTTCTGCTTGGCCTTTTAACCAGACTAGCTGTTTCCTACCATAATAGAATGCATTCTGCAGGCCAAGGAATAAGGGGCAGACCGTGCCGGCTTCCAAGTCTGTTCATTCTGATTATGTGTTCATGAAACCAGGACAATGACGGCCAGTTGGGTCCATGAACCTGGCAGAGACACTATGAGATGATCCTGGGCCAGAATTCCATTTATTGCTTTCTCCTCCATATGCCTCTAACAGGGGAGCTATGACAATACTTTGGGTCCCTGGATATCACTGTCAGCTTGTTTCCAACCCCTGGAAGACCTAGATACTCTTTTCCTAGTGTACAATTGCCTGAGTTAATGGACCATCTTCTAACAAGGGGGACTGGGTCACTTCTGCAGGTGTCCCAGGGGGGCAGAGGGCTTCTCCAGGATTCCTCTTTTTTTTTTTAATTTTATTTATTTATTTATTTGACAGAGAGATCACGAATAGGCAGAGAGGCAGGTATAGAAAGAGGGGGAAGCAGGCTCCTCTCTCAGCAGAGAGCCCGATGTGGGACTCGATCCCATGACCCTGAGATCAGACCTGAGCCGAAGGCAGAGGCTTAACCCTCTAAACCACGCAGGCGCCCCTCCAGGATTCCTCTTTACAGTTGCATGGGTGTCACATTCCTAGATTTTCAGACCTACCCTATTCTGTTCAGGGACCTGACTCTGGTGTAGGAGACTAGCTGAGGCTGAGAATTCAAACTGTTCTGAAGTTCTGTGCCTCTCAGTAGTAGACGTGGAACCTAGATTTCAACATGGCCAGTCCTTCGGCTGCAGGGGATAAGGACCTCATTGACAAAGAGGTCCTAGGACTTTCATATGTTACTCTGAATTGGTGATCAATTGCCTGGATTAATTATTTTCTTTCTTTGATGCAATGATGGCTCTCAGAAACAGCCTCTCATTCCACATCCTTATAATTCCTCTCTCTGCTATACTGCTCAAATATCAGAAATACGGCAAAAGCTAGTGCCTCCCCTTCCAGCCATAAGCTGTCCCAGAAATTGTTCCACAGGCTAGGAACTATTAACCCCTACCCCCCACCAGGATGCCTGCGGGACTCAGCAGGTTAAGCATCTGCTTCCGCTGGGATCAAGCCCCACATCAGGCTCTTTGCTCAGCGGGGAGTCTGCTTCTCCCTCTGTCTGCCAGTCTCCCTTTCTTATGGGCTCTCTCTCTGGCAAATGAAGAAATAAAATCTTAAAAGGAATAATAATCCCCTCTACTGTCACCGCCAATGTTAAAGTCCTCGTTACCAGCAGGTCATCCAACTCCAGATCCCATCCTCGAAGTCTGCTTCTCCTGGCACCAAGTGTTTTAGGTCAGGTCGCCTAGATGGGTAGTTCTCAAAGTATGGTCCCTGGACCAGCGACATCAGCATCACCTGGGAACCATGAGAAATGCACATCCTTGGGTCCCACCCAGATCTACTGAAACAGACACACTGGACACGGGGCCCAGCTGTCTGTGCTTTAAGGCTGAGAAACTGCCCTAAGCTAAGCCTGAGACGGGATTCTTGTGCAAATGATTTCTCCAAGGAAAGCTCTCAGAAAGAAGCAAGTGAGAAAAGCAAAATAAGGTGAAGAAGCCCGGCCCAAATAGGAATTCTGCTGAGGTTCCATCCCAGCCAGATCCCACAGGAAGCTCTGAGCATAAATAGTACCAGGGAGCTGCCCCTCCCACCTGCCCCGAGGCAGTGAGGCCCAGCTTGGTACACCTGTATTGCTAGCCATTGGCCAAGTAACCCCCCACCCCCAGCCCAGAGAGACTGAAGAAAATTTCTAGGCATCTCCAAGTAAGGCTGCTCCAGATGGCTGTGGGCAATTCTCTGAAGAAGGGACAGCTGTGAACTGTTAGCAGCCAACGCTTACAGCTCTTGAGGCCTGAATACGAGGCTTAGTGAAGGGCGTCTGGTTGGGGCCCCAACAGCATCCGCTACAAGGTGCCCAGAGGCTTATTAATTTTCTCCGTAGCACAAGAACAGGGAGACCGGCTGGGGCCATAGAAACCATCCTAGGCAAACCTGGGCAAAAAAGTGACCAGGTAGGACCAGATCCTCGCCCCAAATTACAGCTGTGTGTCCTCGAGATTGTCCTCAGCACTCTCGTTGATAACATGGGGCTAATACCGCTTTCCCACAGTGGTGAATGTCATGTCAGTTAAAGGATGTGAAAATGCATTGCAAGCGTTAAGCCGTAAAGGAATATTGTATATTTCCTGCTTTCTGTTGAGCAGAAAAGAAATCCACAATTTACCTTTAATGGTAAGGATTTATTAGAGAGGCAGAACTATAGGGCCACGGGGCTGAGCATTTTCATCCTAAGTACATATGGCCAGATTGCTCTGAAACGACAGTATCAATTTCCACCCCCACCAGCAGCAGCACGTGAGAATCCCCGTTTCCTTCCAACCTGGCCAGTTCTCTCTCATTTATTTTAGCCGGTCTAATGGGGATGTGCATAGGGAGACACAAGTTCAAGTACATCCTTTCCAGCATTTTGGTAAGAGATAAAGTTGGAGATAAGCCAGATGCACCTCATTAAAGGAATGAATAAATCAGTGGTGATGTAGTCCTACAGTATGGGGCTTTATAGCAAGTACAATGGATGAACTAATACATAACAAGTACGCAGACCCGCATATATATGACAATGGTGAATGGAAAACATAAGTTGTACGACATTATGTAGCATATTATGCCGTTTACATACATTTTTAAAAACACATAAAACAATACTATGTATTGTTTATGGATGCACACATTTATAATAAAAATATTAAAAATATGCCTTGGCTACAAACCAGGCTCATCGTAATAGTTACTTATGGGGAAGGAAAGGGATGAGCCTGGGTGGGGGGGGCACAGGAGACTTTTCTCTTTCCTCTAAATTTGTATTCCTTAATAAAGGAGATAGTATCATTACAAATAATATGAAAAAAACCCTCACGTGTGCAGATCTGATGTAGCACAGAGCCCTGCTTCTTGTATCCTTGGTGCTTTATTTTTCATTTTAATGATGGTTTCCATTGCCAAGGCCACATTTCTGCAGAAGGGACCAAGGGTGTGGTGGCCACCTCGTTGGTTTTGCAACAGCACGCTGGGCGTTGGTATACAGGCAAGTGGACGAACCAGCCATGAACTTGGCCCTCGTGGAACGTATGGCCTCATGGGGAAGACAGAGCAAAATTGTGTGAGGGCAAAGATGTGAAATTGCAGGATGCAATGATAAAGTAAATTAGGGAGGTTGAATTTATTTATTTATTTATAAAGACTTTATTTATTTATTTGACAGAGAGGAACACAGCCAGAGAGGGAACACAAGCAGGGGGAGTAAGAGAGGGAGAAGCAGGCTTCATGACCTGAGCCGAAGGCAGACACTTAACCAACTGAGCCACCCAGGCGCCCGGGAGGTTAAATTTAAATTGGAGCATGGGAAAGGGTATTTCTGGAACACTGGTTTTAAATTGAGGCCTGAGGGTTAGCAGGAAGTGGCCAGCGGGCACTAGGGGAGTGCACTGACTTCTGGCCTCAAGAATGACCTGGGAGAAGCCCCGGGCAAGTCTGAGCATGAGGTGGTGGGGGTGGAGGGGAAGGAAGAAAGGAGCTCTGGTTGAGGGGGGCTGGGAAGGGGGTTGCCTGGCGGAGCTTCAAGGAGAGGGAAGCAGAGGGCGGACACAGGGCAGAAGCAAGCATTGGCAAGTCAAGCTCAGGCTGAAATTTGCAAGCTGTGGCAAGGGTGTTTGCTTTTTTCTGGGTTTTTGTTGTTTTTAAATTTTATGAGTAATGGAGTATCTCTACAAGTTTATTTTGTAATCTGTTGAGTCATAAAGTATCCCTGTGACTTGTTTTTTTTTTTTCAAGTTTTTTATTATAAAATTTTGTAAAGGCATACAGAGGCAGAAGAGTACGGCAAAACCCTGTGTATCCAGCTTCTTCGTGACCAAGCTCGCGTTCCTGGCCCACCCGCTATTATCTGGGCTAGAATCCAACACATCACATCACTTCACGTGGAAATAGTGCAGGATATACCTCTGAAAAAGTCTCTCTTTGGGGGAAAAAAATAACCAAGATACAATAGCACACCTAAAAAACGAATAGTGATTTTGGAATAGCATCAAATGCTTGAAGCATTTTAAGCAGGAGAATCATTATGTGATTTGCTTTTAATAAAGCATCCGGGCTTCCCTATGCAAGGTGGACCCGGGGACTGGCAGCGGAGACCAGGAGTGAGGGGGCGGTGTTAGAAGTCCGGGGAGGACTTAGAAGCTGGACCAGGGCAGTGGCAGAGGAAGGAAGGGAGAAAAATGCCGATGTCAGGTCTATTTGGGAGGTAGCATAGACTTGGTGATGGATAGAAGGTGGAGGATGAGGCAGGGACATGCCAAAGATTGCCTGTAGGCTCCATGTGGAGCCTGAACAAGACTACAACTGCCAGTCACCAAGATCGGGAGTCTGGGTAAGAAGTGGGCGGATCCTGCCACCCCCTTCCTTGTCTCCCCCTTCTCCTCTACACCCATGCAGGCTTGCAGCACATCCTGGGAAGAGGAGGCCTGGTGTAAATGTTGTGCAGGATGAGGCCTTAGAACGGGGGAGCAAAGAAGCCGTACAGCTTTCCAGAAGGGCTGCAAACTGTCTGTGGGCAGGTAGGTGCTTCATTCCCATTGGAGGAGGGAGTTTTGTCCTCTCAAGCCCCCAGATATCTCCACACCCTGGCCCTGAGTCGTCTCTAATATTTTCACATCCAGAGTATGAAAGGAGAATGGTGAGTTTTTCCAAGTATTAAGGCAATTGCACTGCTAAGATGTCCCCCAAATGCTACAGAGAACATAGGAGGGGGATAAGCCTTGGCCGGGCTCCTGTAAGCCATATGCAATGCCTTTGAGTAAATTAGAAGAAAGCATCTTCTCTGGCAGAAGTACCCCCCAGGCACATGACATTGAGCATGGACAGTATCCTCATGAAAGTGAAGAAAAGGTGTTTCTTCCTGGGGTGCTGCAGCCCCTTGCCCTGCCGTCCTTGGGCAGTGGAGGCGACCAACACAATGGCTCACAGCAGCTCTAGACTTTGTCCTTGCCTATAGTAGCTTTTAATCTGGCTGGTGAAATGGGGAGTGCATTACAATAATTCTATCGTCTTAAACTTTGTCTTGATTGTATATGCATGGGCACCGAAAGGAGGGTCTTGGTCAGGAACTGGATGGATCCAGTAGATCAGCGTGGTGCAGAATAAGCAGGAGGACTCACAGAAGTTACCAGATTTTGAACTGAAAATTTAGGGAGGATCAGGAGAGGGAGAGCAGCCCAGGTGAGGGTATTCCCACCCCTTCTTCAGTGGGAAAAGGCGACACCATGGTGTCATGAAAGTCAAGAGAATAACACGATGTAGAAAGGCAGTGCTCAGCCACAGCCAGTGACACTGAAAGGCCCAGAGAAGAGATCTCAGAAAAGTTTTTAAGAACAGTGAGTCAAAAGCAAGATTTCAAGGGGTTAACAAAAGGGGTATATAAAAAAATAGAAGTAGAACCTGTTTGTGTGTGTGTGTGTGTGTGTGTGTGTGTGTGTGTGTGTGTGTGTGAATTCAAGGAATTTGGCAGGAAAGCCAATTGAGAAATGGGATGGTAGCTGGAAGAGGCAAAAGGGTCAAGTGAAGCTTTTTCAAGTTGGGAATACCTGCTTCTATTTAAAGGTGTTATGAATAATGTTAGTGAAAAGCAAAAGACCGAACACACCTGAGAGGCACAAGTGCACAAAGGAGGAGAATCCCTTGGGACTTAGAAAGTTTCTCATCTCAGACTGGAGGGACGCCTGATTTCTAGGCCTGGAAAGATGAGAGGGTGGCTCTGAGACCAATGTGATAAGTGACAGTTCTTCAGAAGTGCATCCCTAATCATTCAAATCAAATATGAAGCAAGAGTATATCAAAGCAGCAGAAACATCTCCAAATGTAATGTGCATACATGTTGCCCGGGATCCTGTCAAAATATAGATTCTGATTCAGTAAATCTGGGGTGAAGCCTAGGAATCAACATTGCCGACAAATTCCCAGCTGATACCCATGCTGTCCATCTTCAGGCACAATATTTAACCACTAAGAGTCTTAGGAAGTGGAAACAGAAGACGTGGAGAAAAAGAAATGATCAAAAACCATAATCAAAGGAAAAGTTTCACGAGGAGAATGAACATCTCCAGGAAGAATGTGCTCACCAAGCACAAGGAATGAAAAAAGACCAACACAGCAACACCCAGCAAAATTTCAGAATCAGGGCAGAAAGAAGTTCTCGCTGGAGGTAACAGGCTGTTTACAGAGCTGTGAGAATAAAACTGGTATTATGCCTTTCATTAGAAATGCAGAGCTCAAATATCTACAGTGTTCTCAGGAAAGGCTACTCTGAACCTAGAATTTTATATACCCAGCCAAACTACCACTCCAATGAGCTGCTGCTACTCTGATGGGAAGCACAACTTACCCAACAAGAACTTTATGGATTCTGTTTCTCATATTATCGTTCCCACAGTCTACTGACAGAATGGCAGTCTGAAATTCAGTAAAAATAATGAAGTCCAGGAATACAGATCTGATTTTCTGACTTTACCTAGAGGAAGTCAAGAGTTGAATGAAAAAGGGGAAAAAATGAGGTAAGAAGCAGCCAATGGCAGAGACTGGAAGTGTTGAACTAGAAGTCGAGGCAGGATGGTGGGTGCTCAGTATTGGAGAGGCCTGCCCCCTCTGGCCCAGAGAAGCAGGAGTGGGAAGGAGAGATGAGCCTGGTCTTTGGAATCATCTTTAAGGGAAATTCAGAGAGAGCTCTGTAGGGAGACAAACTCAAGTGGCAAAGAAATTGCTTTAGGGTAAAAGAAATTCATGCCCATAAAGGAATGGAGTTTCACAGAACCAGTAAAAAACCAGATTGCAGAGAGATGGATTTACAGGATGACAAGAACAGCATAGCCTTGGAGGAGGCAGTGAAGGTCAATCAGGGAAAGGGAAATAATGGGTTCCAGGGAACCCTTAAACTTCTTAAGTTTATCAGAATCACGGAGATTTAACCCTGAATAACGCACATGACAAAAGTAAAAGGAAAGGGAAAGGGATCCAACCTCAGTGTTCCCAACTGAATTTCCTGGTTGTGTTGATGGGAGCTGCCCCCCGCAGGGCTTCACTGGCCACAGGCAGACCTAATCAGGGCCCACCTCCACCAAGACCTTTTTTATGTTGGGGTCTAGCAGCAGAGAGGAGACACCTGATGAGACCATGAGCCCAAGCCAGCAAAGACAGGCATGGGGAGGATGCGGTGTGAATGAAAGCAGAGGAAAGAGCAAAGCCAGAGAGGTCTGTAGGGCAGACAGTTTGGACCTGGCGTCTACAGGGCCCTAAGGCAAAGAAAGTGGTATTTTATTCCCTGGCCCACTTCTTCATTACATAAATTCCTGTTGAGTGTGATTTCTAGCCAGATAAAAATCAGGTGATGGGAATCTAGGATCATCTCCCATCTTCAAACTGCTGGCCTCAGATGGCTTCAGGCAAGTAGGGATGGGCAGGCTGGTACTGGCAGGATAATGTTATGGGCAGATCCTAATGGGCTGGACGCTGTCAGAGTCCAAGAGTCTAAGACATGGATAGAACCCCTTGCCTTCATTTTCTTCAAGAGCAAGAGTTGGCACACTTTTTCTGGAAAGAGCCAGATAGCTAATATTTAAAATCTCTCTGATGCCACACCTCTGCTCTCATCCACACTTGCACTTTCCCTTCCAAAAAAAAAAAAAAAATGCCTTCTCCATCTTATCCCAGGCATGGATACACTTTGGTCTTAGAATGTAAATTGAATCACATTTTATTTATTTTTTAAATTAATTTATTTATTATCTATTCCAGATAAAGTGTGAGTGGGGGGAGGTCAGAGGTAGAGGGACAAGCAGACTCTGTGCTGAGTGTGGAGCCCAATGTGGGGCTCGATCCCATAACCCTGAGATCATGAGCTGAGCCGAAATCAAGAGTCAGCTGCCCAACCAACGGAGCCATCCAGGCGCCCCTTGACTCACATTTTATATGCGGTGGCTTTTGAGAAGTCTGTAGTGTAAACTTTTTTTAATATATATATAAAGCAAAGAGTCCCTTTCAGAAACCGAGGAAGCCGGCCTAACTCCACGAGAGCACGCCTTAAAAGATGAATTGCATAGTGCATGAGCAGTACCTATGTGCCTAAAACTCATGCTACCTTTCAAATTAGTTCTGCCAAACCTTACTTCTTAAAAGTTAAATGAATGCATGCATTTGTATATGTTACAGGTACTATAACAGGGACCGGGTTAATCATCAAGTAGTAGTGAAAGTCGGCTGTAAATATAAGCATCAGAAAAATACACATTTGGGGTGTAAATAGCTTCATTTGCAAGATCAAGGGAAGTAGAGACAAGACACAGTAATGAAATTGAAAGGCTGTTCACACTTCATAGACATTTTCCTGTTGTTTGATTTCATGGACCATAGCTCATTGCTTGATCCGATCTTGGTTATATTATACACACTGAGCAAAACAGGCAAACATTCCTGCCTTCACGGTGCTTACATTTGAGGGGGGTAAGATGGAGAATAAATCAACTAAGCAGTAAAATCAGTAGTATATGATATGGGGGTAAAAGTGCTCAAGAGAAAACTATAGGAAGGGAGGAGAGAGAGTATGTGTGTGTGCGTGCACGTGTGTACACGTGGTCAGTGGGTCCGAGGCTGACATGCAGCAGGATGAACTGGGGGAGTGACCTGGGCAGCCACTGCTCGATGGGCCAGATCTGCTGAGGCTTCACCTGCATCAACTGTTTCGAATGTTACCCTCTGAGTGGGAATGTTTCTCCAAAACAGTGGACGGAGAGAGTCACTGGCCAGCTACTGGTTAAACAGAACCAGAGCACAGGTGCAGGAGTGAGCCATGTGGACATTTGGAAGAAGGGCATTTCAGGCCCAGGGATCAGCGAGTGCCGAGTCCTCAGCAGGCCTGTCCTACATGGGGCACGGCTTTGGAAGAACCAGGTGAGTGTGGCTGATTTCGCCGGTGCCCCATCAGAGATCCATGCCTGTTTGGTTGTAAGATCTTGCCTTTGATGGCTCTGAAAAGCAGATCCAGTTTCTTCTTGTACTGAGCGGTTGAAGCAAACCCTGTGCAAGCTAGAGTTCATTGCTCTGTGACTTTGAATGGCACTAAATGATTCTGAATCTTTGTCCAGTTTAAAGATCAATGTCCCGGCTACCCAGAGGCAGGCTTCTCCGTGGTGCTTTTATTGTAGACACATTAAAGACACTCAGGAGTGAAATGTGTGCTGCTTTCATTTCAGAGACTACCACAAAGTACACATTCTGCACCAACCAACTTCCTCCTTCCTGGGCCTTCCGGACCGTGTGTGTTTACAGCGCCCCCTCCTGGCTGGCATTAGAACTTGTGCTGCCGGCCTCAATTGGGTGGCCCCCTCCCATGCCCAGCCAGGGTCTCAGGGTGGCTGAAACTGGCCCAGATACAGAAGACGTCGATGTTTCCTTTTGTGTTCACTTTCTTCCCCAGCCTAGCCTACATTTAGCAGCTTTATTGTTTAAAAATGCTGTCTCCTGTGGTCTGTTAACCTCTATTCTCGCCAGCTTGCATCTGGCTGCCGACCAGCAAGCCGCTGCACATATCTGCACCAGTATTGGTGGGTTTCTGCTTCATCTCTTCGTGTCTCTTCTCCTCCTTCCCTGGAGAACTGGAAGGAACATGGCAGATGGAACCCCAGATGCCAGGTCTTAGGGGTCAGGAGCAGCGTGGAGGTAGCTCTGACTTTAGTACGGTACAGAGGAGGTGCTGGCTGCCCCCCAGCCCGGCCCTGGATGTGACCTGTCCTCTTAGGCTCCTCCTCCCACGGGAATAAAAGTAAATTAGAACAGGGAATTGAGAATAGGGGTAGAGCCTGGATTAGGGCTGCTGTGGGCTCAATTGTGTCCAAAATCATATGTTGAAGCCCTCCCCTTCCCCCAATATGACGATACTTGGAGATCAGGTCATTGGGAGGTAACTGGGTTTAGATGAGGTCGGGATGGTGGGATCTTTAGGATGAGAAGAGAGAGGGGGTTCCTGGGTGGCTCAGTCGGTTAAATATCTGCCTTCAGCTCAAGTCATGATTCCAAGGTCCTGGGATCAAGCCCCATATCTGGATCCCTGCTCAGTGGGGAGCCTGCTTCTCCCCCAACCCCGCCACCCTGCTCATCCTCTCTCTCTCAAATAAATAAATAAAATCTTTTTAAAAAATGAAAAAAAGAAAGAAAGCAGAGAGAGTTCTGGTCTCTTTCTTTGCCATGTGCGGACACAGCAAAAAAGCAGCCATCCACCAGCCAGAAAGAGAGCCTTCCCTAAAAACTAAATCTGCCAGCATCTTGATCTTGGACTTCCCAGCCTCTGGAACTGTGAGAAATAAATTTCTCTTATGTGAACCCTCAGTGCATGTTCTGTTAGGGCCGCCCGCGCTGACTCAGACGGGGACCCCGGGTCCCTCTTTTTTCTGATGGAGATTAATAAACGGCTTTTAACTATTCAACTCCTTCCCTTTCTCCATCTTCAAAATAGAACAAAATGAAAAAAAGAATGCCATTAATTATTTACTGAAAGATGTGTTCAAGGCAATTACTTGTCTGAGTTCCCTTCAGGTAGAGCAGGGATGGCTCTTTTGAATCCCTGCTTGGGTGGCAGGAGGGGCGGCGCGGGTTGTAGGGGCAGGGGACCCATGCCCAGCCCTTGTCCTCAGCAGCCCTGAGAGCAGCTTGGAATGGGATTCTGGAAAGGCTGAAGTTAGGCGGGAGGCATGGGTGTGGGACACACTTGTGCCCGAAACCCTGTCATTTAAAGGCCACGTCCACACTGACTCTCTCTGGCCACACAGTCATTTTCCTTTTAGGCTGAGTTGGAGCCAATACTTCTCCCCTCTTCTTGGTGCTCACTCTTCCTGCAAAATAACCACAGGGGTGGGGGCTTCTTGGCCGAAGGTGGCACCCAGTGCACCTTGGGACGTGGGGACCAGGCGGTGAGGAAGCAGGGAGGAGGTGTGGGTAGGGAGTAGACATAGCCCCTCTCCCTGTCCCTGTCCAGTGTCACTGCGGCCGGCCTGGTCCCCGCCAGTGGAGGAGGTGCCTGACCCTGCGACTGAACACTTTGTTCTCGTTGCTGTTACATTTGAGATGGAAAATAGAAAAAAATATACAATAATCATATCGAGAAGTTGATTCTTTTTTTTTTTTAATATTGTGATTCAACAATTCTTTTTTTTTTTTTTTTTAAGATTTTATTTGTTTGACAGAGAGAAACACAGCCAGAGAGGGAACACAAGCAGGAGTGAGAGAGGGAGAAGCAGGCTTCCCGCGGAGCAGGCAGCCCGATGTGGGGCTCGATCCCGGGTCTCCACGATCTTGACCTGAGCCGAAGGCAGTTGCCCAACCAACTGAGCCACCCAGGCGCCCCGAGAAGTTGATTCTGCCCTGCCTGCCCTTTGGTTGGGATGTGTGAGATGGGGCAGAGGGCCGGTTCGACGCGGAAGGATGGTGGGGTGAGGCAGATCTTCTGTGATGTGGAATAGCTCCATGTGACCGTCCTGGGCTCCGTCTCTGCCCTTGGCTGGCGCGTGATGGGATGCACCTCCCACCACAGCTCCCTGGCAAGGTTCTGCAGTAATGCTCCCTCCTTGACTCTACGTGCAGAACAAGAGGCTAAGAAAGTGGTCCCGCTTGGGGTCCAGTGAAGGTTTTCTTAAAGGGAAGGTAATATTTTAAACACACGTCATCGTCTTGGAAAGGGAACAGGAAAAGAGGGAAGCAGAGCGACGCAGTTCTTTCCCTCTGTTTTGAAGTGATATCTGTTACTGTCTGCCACTGGGCACCCCCCTCCAACTTACACATTGAAATGTAAGGAGGAGAGAGCCTTTAGGGGATAAAGCACCTTCTACCAAGTGCTGGCTCTGGGGATGGAGGGAGATGGGATATAAACCAGGGAGAAGCCCCAGATCCTGTTCTGAGTTCTCCAGGAGAGCTGAATGCATAGACTCAAGTTAGAAGGGGCAAAACTGCCAGGGGGAGACAGAGCTGAGCCTGGGAAAGCCGCGCAGCCCCTCCTGGCGGGGCACCCACTGTAACTGCAGGTCTGCAACCTCTCATTATGGCCGTGGATGTCGAGAATGAGGTCATGGTGATTGCAAGTGACTTTCCCAGCAACAAGCCCCTCTCAAAGGGCCAGGCTCCCTGTTCAGCCTCCTCCTGGACCAGCGAAACTCGGGCAAGAATCAGATGGTTCCCTTCCTAGGGGGAGGGGTGTGTACAGGCCGAGACCAGACAGGATCCTCTTCTCCATTCCAGATGGCTGGAGACAGAGGTTGCTAGAAATGTTGCCGATAGGGTACCGTGCTCTCTGCTCTCTACAGTGCAAACCTGGAGACTTCCAAGCCCAGAAGAAACCTCCCCTGACTTCTACACCCCGGTTGATGCCCTGGCCTGGCCTTTGGGGATTCAACTCCCAGAAGAAGGTGCAGGGGGCTACATGTGCTTGTTCAACCACGTGTCTCTTCTCACAGAGAGAGCAAACACTGTCCAGAGCCCTGGGAGCTTCTGCAAAGTCTGGGACTGCACATCAAGAAGGTGGAATCCACTAAGGTTTCAGACCATTTTGATGCCGCGAGCTCCCACCCCATGGGGACCAAGATACAGCCTTCTTGTGCTCTCCTGGCTGGCTGAGGAGTTCCCAGCAAATCCAGCTCTCAGGCCCCCTCTGTGAGCGAGGAGTGTAACAGCACCCTTCTCACCAGTCCTGCTCACCAGCTGCACCCGTGGTCTGGGAAAGGCCCAAGCTCCAGGTCAGGGAGACAAAGACATGCAGTGGCCTGGCCACCAAGGGAAAGGAGGGCTGGCCATCCTCGGCCCACCCATCCCAGAAGCTCTCCCATTTAAAGTCAGCTAGCCAGAAGGGCTTCGGCCTGGGATGCAGCACAAGTCACTAGGAGAGAAAGTAGCAAAATGTTTGAATGAGGTGCTTGGAAGGGCTGCAAGGAAGGCAGGCTAGCTTCTACCCCCTTTTCAGAAAACGCCCACAGTTCTTTTTCCAAGGCATGTGAAATGAGAATATAAAAGCATATGAAATGTTTGTGGGGGTTGTGTCCACACCTCAACAACCCATGAAGGGCTGCCCTCTGGGGTGGTACAGGCCCCAAGGAAGGGGAGGCATCAATGAGGCACTAGAACAAACGAGACACTAGGGAGAGGAGAAAAGTGGCCTGGGAGAAGGTGAAGGGTCACAAAGGCTCTTTGCTCCCCAGCAGAAACCCCAAGCAGGCAGGACAAGGTTGTCCACGTGGCTCAGCAGGCTCCAGGCCAAGGAGCACCATCTTTTCTTGGGGGCCCATGAAAATGTTGTAATTTCTTCTAAAAATCATAATACATGAATAAACTTTTAGGTTGGAAAAATGTTTTAACATGTAACAATATGTTTGTCTTTATGCCAACAGTCTTAAAATATTATTTTTACATATATATACTTATTATTTTCTAATGGGGAAAGGAGTCCACCAAAGCAAAGCTGTGTAGCGCCCGTGAAACTTTAACTGGGTCCTGCAAACACTATGTGGCTTCTTCCACGGTGGATGCCGGTCCTGCTCACTCCTCCGGGACACCAGGGAGGAAACCTCCCACCCCTCTTCTCTTCTTCTCTGTAGTTCCCTCACCAGTTTTCCGTTCTTCTACCCTTAGCAAACAGAGCTCAAAAGAAAAAAAAAAAAAGAAGAAGAAGAAGGAACAAAGAACACATACGCCTTGGCACCAACTTCACTTTCTCAGCCATCTGTAAGTCCCAGGCCTCTCTTTTGTCTTGCTCTCGGCCCTGAGCGTTTCCAGACCCTCCAAAGCCTGACCTGGGTGGTGAAACTGGAATCAAGCAGTTGTCTGACCCTCTCTCCCCAACACACCCTCCACCCGTATCACGGGAAGGGTGGTGGAGGTCCGGGCTGTGGGAGAGACTGGGAATCAGATGAGGCCTGCGAGAGAGGAGGAGTGCGGAGCCGGGGCTGGAAGCGAAAGGCTGGCCGAGAGCGCGGAGGGGCCGGGTGCGCATCTCTCCCCCGCGCGGCGCGAGGTTGGCACTGCCGCCCTCCGGCGGGTCCCGCGGCCGCGCTGACGACCCAGCTTCCGCGGGGCTCGCTCCCGGGCCTGGCTCGGGGCCGCCGCCGCCGCCGCCGCTTCCCGCCCCCCTCCCCGCGCGCCGGCTGTCTCCAGTCGCGGCCACGGGGTAGCGCTCGGCCCCCCTCTCCGCGTCTCCGCCTCCGCCGCGCTCGTCCCCGGCTCACGCGGCCCCCGCAGCTCCCGCTCGGCGCAGGCAGGAGCGGCTCTCCGGACGCCGAGCCCGGGAAGCGGAGAGCGGCGGGCTCGGCGAGCGGCGGCGGCGGCGCGGCCCAGGCGCCGGGGCGGGCGCGGCGGCCGCTGCTCCTCGGGCCCGGGCGGCCGGCGAGTGCCGGGTGTCCGAGGAGGCGCCGCGCACTCGGAGCAGGGGCTGCTCGCCCGGCTCTCCGTGCGTCTCGCCGAGAGCTCCGGCCAGGGTGCGGCGGAGGGCAGCGCCGCCGGGCTCCATCGTCGGCCGGCAGGAGGCTCCGCGCCCTGGCCGCCGAGCCCAGCAGCCGTCCCCGCCGCCCCGCAGCCGGCGCGGACATGGGCACGCGGGGTTGCGCGCCGGGCCGCGGGACCCGCAAAGTTTGCTAGCCCGCTGGGCGCGGAGCCGAGGGCGCGCCCGGGCTCGGCGCCGCCGGGAGGGACCGAGCGTTCCCGGATTGGGCGCCAGGGCGGTGGAGCGGAGAGGGGCGGCTCGGCCCCGCCAGATGCCGCCTGCAAAGTTAGAGAGAAGAAAACTTCAGCTCCAGGGAGATTCGGACCGCTATGCTAGCCGCGCCCCCCGAAGCCCGCGCCCCTGAAAGAAGCCCCGCGTCCGCGTCTCCAGCCACGCTCGCTTCCCGCCCGGCCCCGGGGGCCCGACGCCTGGAACAGCGGTGACTGCGTCCGCCCGGAGAACCCAACCAGGGGGCGGGGAGGGGGCGGGGGGCGGGCAACGTGGCCACGGGAGGAAGTTTCCTGAAGTTGCCGGTTTATTCCGGAGCCCGGCCCGCGACCCGGCCGCATCGTGGAGGCCGCCCCGCCTGGGAGAAGTCGGAGTTGGGGTGCTCAGGGAGGGAGGAGCCCCGAATCCGAGAGCGGGCTTTTCCTCTTTCTCTTTGCTCGCCCCTCGCCTTCCGGGCGCGCCGCCGGGATCGGACCTGGACAGCTGACGAGAAGGAAGGGTTGGGGTCACTAGCGTCGCCCCTCCCGGGCATACACCGGCCCCGGCCGGAACCTCGTGGACAGTCTCCCGGGACCAAGCCGCGGGGTCCCAGGACCACCCCCACCCCCGGATTATAAAACAGTGCGGAGGACCACCCCCCCCCAAGGCCGGTCACCATGTGGGGGCTGCTGATGTGGACTCTGCTGGCCCTGCACCGGATCCGTGCGGCCGGAGCCCAAGGTACGGAGGGCCACCCCCACGTGGGGTTGGGGAGGGGTTTGGGGAGGGGGCCTCGCTGGCCACACGGTGGCCTCCTGGACACCCGACTTAGCCGGGGCAGAGCCCTCTCCGGGGAGTTTCAACCCCTCCCCCTTGCGTTTGGGGGGCTCTCGGGGGGTGGGGCCGTCTTTCTGAGACTTATAGCTTCTTGAGGAGGGAAGGCGGGGGTCCGTGATGGGAGGCGTCGTCCGGGGTAAGGTGAGGGGTAGCGACCCCCACCCACCGTGGGTGCCCTGGGGCCGGCGTGGGATGGCGCGCCGTTCGGTGCCGGGCTCAGCGCCCGCCTGCCCGAGCTCCTCAGGCCGGGCTTCGGGTCCCCGCCCGGCGTCCGCGGGAAGAGCCAGGCCCTGCCCGGCGGGCGCTGGCCGCCCGGAGCCGAAGGAGTCGGGCGGGAGGGCGGCGGGCAGGAGCCCGAGTCGGGCGCGGGGAGCCTGGTTGGTCGCCCGGGGAGGGCAGTTGCCGGGCCTGGTTGCCTGGCCGCCGCGGGGCTGGGGGTGCTCGGCGGAGGGGGCCTGGAGCCCATGTCGCGCGTGCAACCGCGGACCCAGCGCGGGGTGGTGCGCGGGGAGGGTCTGAGGCGTCTCCCCTCGCGTCCCGAGACACACGCAGCATCCTGCCTTTGCCTCCCCCTCCAGCGGCCGCTCCTGCCTCTGACCTGTAGCTGCCTGGAGCAGCCTCGCAGTGGAGAAGGGCTGCTTTGGGGGGCAGGGGCGTTAGGAGGCATGAGGAGGCGTGATCCGCGCTGCCCCCCTCCAGAGGGCGGATGCCCAGACATCCCCCCCCCCCAGTCCTCTGGCAGGTCCCAGCGTGGGAGGGCGGCTGCACCGGCGCTTCCTTGCCTTTGGGGTTCGCAGATCCAGACAGTGGTGCCAGCGGTGTCCGAGCGGCGCCTGCTGGGGGCGGAGGGAGACGAAGCCTGGATTGAGCTTCAGGACTCTCAGGGCTTGGCCTCCTCCTTCCAGGCTTCAGAGCATGCCTGGACCCACCGGGGGCGCCGGAATGCAGAGGCTGCCTCTGGAACCCGCCCCACCCGAGCTCTGGGGTCTCTGAGCGGCAGGAGGAGGGGGCTAGGGGAAGTGAAGGGACCCCACTGCGCGCAGAGTCAGGCAGTCCAGAGAACCAAGATCAAAGAGATGAGAATAATCAGCTCTCACTCACGGGGTTGAGGGGAGGATTTTACAACATAATTTACCTTAAAGCACTTAGAAATTTTGTAAGAGACCCTCTAAATGTAAGGTAATAAAAGTTATTATTAGTTTTATGATCATCATAAAACCTTCCAGCAGAGGTGGACCTTAGAGGTCAGCTTACTCTAGCAACCATTTAACAGATAGGAAAACTGAGGTCCAGAGGCATTAAATGACTTGCTCAAGGCTGCTGGGTGATCTGAGGTCAGAGTCCAGACCGTGTGAATTCTGGATTCTTATTTCCTTTGGAACCGGGACCATCCGCAGCTGGAGTGGGTTTGCTAGGGACTTGCCCTTCTTCTAAAGGTCCTAAGAGGACTTGAGGTGGGCAGAATAGGAACGGAGTGTAGCCTGCCCTGGGCCATCTCACAGATTTGCTCTGTGATGCCCATGGGGCTGCTAGCTGAAAGCCAGGGGACAGGGAGGGCCCTGGGGGTGTCAGCCCCTGTTTACGGACTCTGGCAGTGCCATATTTCCAGGGCAGGTGGCTCTCTAGTTCCTGCCAGTGCAGACCCAGGCCCTTAAGGAGTCCCTGGGGCATGGGAAGGTCCTTCTTTCTGGGTCATCAAGCCTCTTCCATGTCCCAGCCAACACTGCCCCATCTACCTGAGGCCAAGACTGACCAGTCCAGCTGAAGTTAAGGTCCAGCCACCTCCTGTCTCTGTCCTCCTGCTAGAGGGGCTCACCCTGTCATCCTCAATGAAGGTCACTGATTGATTCCCTCCCTCTCTGGTTCTCTTGTTTGCTGCCTTTCCAAGTGAGGCTGCCCAGACATCCTGCTGCTCTATTTGTGTTCTCTGGCTCCCAGAGTTTTTCCAGTGGCCATGGGTACCCTTCATTTGCCTCCTGATGGCAAACCATGCAGGGGATTGTGGGGACTTGGTCCTGCCTGGACTTGAGGGCAGTGCTGGTTGTATTTTGGGGCCTGGGGGAGGGGGCAGGGACAGGCTACTGGGGGCTGGGGTTAGAGGGTGGAGTTCCTCCTTAGCATCCGAGTTTGCTGCCTTGCCCTTCATCCTTTGGGACAGTTGAAGCCACTGGCACTGTTCATCCCTTCTGAGCCCAGGATCATAACACAGAGTGAGGGACCAGGCCACTTTTCTCCCTGTGACACACCTCACCTTGGCCACCGCTGGATTTGGGCTAGGCTTTGACTCATGATTTCAGCAACATCACCGGCTTATGCCGAAAGCCGCTGTTTAACCATTTCCCTCAAAAATCACACGCATTTCCTAAACGAAGTGCATTGATGTAGAAAAGGCGATTCCAGGTATTTGGGGGAGCCCTCAGCAAGCCTGGCACTTAGAAAGTGCTTAATAAAGGGTAAGCACTTTTACGATGACGACGATGATTGTTCTTATACCATAAGCCAGAGGATGGCGAGGAATGGTTCTGGCCACCCACCAGCAAGGCCTTGCCTGCCTTTTCCTCATCCAAGACTTTTCTTTTACTTCCTGCTTCTTCTGAAGCTCTATTGCTGTCTGCTGAGGCTCTATCGCTGTCAGCCGTGGCCCTCCCGTGGTGTCGGGGCTCCACTCCCAGGTGCTCTGCCTGGAATTGTCTGGGTGAGCCTGGATGTCTGCATTTTAGCCTGCTTCTCAAAAAATTTTTCAGGTGCCACGAAAATTAATTGCTGGTAGACATCCCAAGGAGGCCCAGAAGCTGGAAGGAGAGCAGTAGCAGCCCAGCCAGCTGGTCGAGAAGGTTCTTTAGAGAGAGAGCGGTGCCTGGGGGAGGGACAGAAGCGAGTGTGAGTGGAGTGGAATAGGGCGTGTTGAGAAGCCCAGCCTCGGAGGCTCCTGAAGGCTCCAAAGGGAGAAAGTTTAGTGCTGGGAGCTAATCACAATAAAAGCCCAACAGCACGCGAGGGAGCGGGATGAAAGTTTAATTACACGGTGTGGCTAAGCTGTAATTATTAATTACTGACAGCAAAAAATAACTTATTGATCAGGGCCTCTTGCTAATTACCACAAGGCCGAGTGTCGTTCTTGCCTGGGGCTCAGCTGGTACATGTCAAAGCCCCACACAAGAGGGGGCCAGGGGGCTATGGCTACTCCCTTCCATGGCTCTCTGCCCTGCACCCCTCTCTCCCCTACCCTCTGCGCCCCTTAGCTTCAACTGGGGAATCTGGAATGTTTGTGGCCAGATGGGTGATAGTTCGGTGTTTCTCCTGGCTGCAGGATACGGCCCCTACATGAGAAGAGAAAATTCGGGACCCCTACCCAGAGGCCGAATCACGCTGGCAGCCTGACACCTGCCTCAGAAACCCTCCCTCTCATGCATTTGTTCGGCAAATAGTTATCGACCGCTCTCTCTGTTATGTCCTCTACTGGAAGGCCAGAGTAGGGGCCAGGAACCTTGTTCCATCAGGGAAGGGCGGCTGGGAAAGAGGCCAAATCCTTTACAGCAGTTCTCTGTTTAAACAGTGCCTGAACGGCCGACTTTAAAATGATGTGTTAAACTGCATATTGGTATGCATTTGACTTTGTACCACAGGACGCAGTCGGGCTATGAGTTAAACAGTAAGGGAATGAACTTATTCTTTGTCCTGAGGACTAGAATGAATCCGTGCATCAGACTTGAAAGAAACATGAAAAGTCCCCCGGCGTTTTCCTCTATTCATAACCTGGGACAAGTGGCCATCTGGTGTCTGCTTGTATACCCCTGGTGATGGAGGACTCACTACCTCACAAAACAACCTGGTTGTTAGTGTCCCTGTGGCTGATTTTCCTGGGATTTGGCTGGAACATCTCCTCCCCAATCCTTCTGACTCTCTGCTCCTCACGGAGTCAGGAGCCTGAGCTGAAATTGATGTTGGGTGTTATGGTGCTGCCTGTGGGATTTCCATCCCGGCTCCCCTTGGAGCACACTGCCCCCGAGGGCCCTCGAGCTGCCTAAAACGGTGGGAATTAGTCATCGTAATTCGGGGCCTTGGGATGCCAATAGCAACAAATGGGCCAGGAGCGACAGCCGGCAGCAGCCCCACCGCCTGTAATGGAAAAGAAAACAAGCCGGTTGCTGAGGCATCCTGGTTCCTCCTTGTGGCCGCCCCCTCTGCTCTCCACACGCTGGGCAGAAGGCAGGGCCACTGAGCGGGGTCAGTGTCCAGCAAGGGGGCATCTGGGGCTGCTCAGAGTCCTGGGGGGGGGAGGGCCCACACAGCTGGTCTCATCAGACTCCCCTGCCCGGTATCTGGTCCAGAAAGCTCCTCTCTCAGCCCGGGGAGCCCCTCTCCTGCAGGTATCCACAGGGACCTGCTGGGGGGCTCCTGGCCCCTGCTTCCGCCGCTGAGTGACCCTGAGCTGAGACTCTGCTCCTCTTTCGAATCTGGAGATAGTTTGAAATCAGCGTATCTACTGTGTAGGGTGGTGTTTTTTTGGCTGTTAAATGAGATAATCCTAATCACTTTAAACTGCTCTCGGTAACTGTTAAGTGCTTATAATGCGTTGGCCACGAGGCTGGGAGGAAGTCCTCCCCACGCCTGCTGCCCCCCCCCTCCTCTGCAGCACCTCCATCCACTGTGTCCACTGTGCCGACCGCCTCCCTGTTCCCGGAAGGTCCTGGTCACTCTCTAGCCTCCCACCGGCACCTGAAGACCCGGCCATGCCTGCGGCCACGCCCAGTCCTCTCCGAGGTCTGCAAGGCCCCCTCCTTGTTTCCTTCTGGACTTTCCCCTAGTGTCTCTAATCTGTCCCTAAGCCCCTGAAAACATGGCATCTCCCAGCATGAGTGCCACCCCCCTTATCTTCCCCGTGGCCTCAGCTTCACCTGACATATATTGACTAGTTTATCTGTTTACCGTTGGTCTCTCTCCTGGGGGCAGTGACCTTTATTTTATTCACTGCTGTATCCCCCGTTGCCAGGGCAGCGCCTAATCTGGAGAAGGAGCTCAAGGAATGGGAAAGAAGGAATGAAGAATTAGTGAAAGAACACTTAGCTAAGGGATAAAGCCCTTTGTCTTCCAGCCTCTCCCTACTCCTCCGGCTTCCCCTCGGACCAGTTACCCACACTGATGGGCTCCTCTGTACATCACATAAGCCCCATGCCATGGAGCCCTCATTGTGCTGAGCCAAGCACCCCAAGGATGGGAGCCTGTCCCACAGAGATTCCAGCCCAGGCTTACTTAGAATGAGGTCGTGTTGATCTTTAGCCTGGAGCCCACCTGCTCAGACTCACCTTCTGGGACCTGCTTCTGGCTAGCGTGACCCTTAGGTCCTCATTGAATCCCTACTAGGTGCACTGAACCTTTATGAAATTGGGAGGACAGGTAGGGGGTTTGGGGAATAAGGCCCATCCGGTGCACAGAGGCCTCACTTGATATACATAGAAAGGGAGGAAGACTTTCCACCAACAATCAAAAGCCGTGGTCTCAATCACTTCTCTCGCAGCCCGTTGGCTGGAACTGATCGAATGGTCCCACCCAATGACGAGGGCACTGGCAGGCGCAGACTTCCGTGTGCTGGAAAAAGAGACCAGCATCTCGGGGTGCACTGGTGATATCCAGCATTCCTTCATAACCTCAGAGATGACTCTGCCATCTGTCCCAAAGCGCATTTCACACAGAGAGTCAAGCCTCTGTCCCTTTGTGAGTCAAGAGGTACAAGCTCTGTCCCTTTGTGCTGCCCCGGGCCACTCTGGCTTCAGTCACTAACATTCCCAGCGCCCGATTCCTCATCATCATGCCAGGGGAGGAGCCTGGTGGGGAGTGCAAGGAGGACCACGGAGCCTGGCCTGTCGCACGCACTCAGCGGGCTCGTGTGACTAGCTGTGCCCCTGTGTTGGCCCCTCCAAATGGTCTCAAGACAGGGTCTCTGCTTGCATGGAGTTTTCAGATTCTCCCCAACCCCCCCAACCCCCAGCCCTGAGTGTCTTTATAGTCCACGTGCATCTTCTTTTTCCCCTTCTCTTTGTTTCTTCCCCAGTTTTGAATGATCTGGTCTTTTCTCCCCATCCTAGGGTCACCCGAGAGGAGGCACAGTCGCATTTGGCGTGCAGCTCTACGAGTCAGGCGCAGTGTGGCCATTCCCTGCCTCTGCCCTCTGTCAGCCCCAACATGTGGGTAAACTGAGGCTCACAGAGACTACCTGCCCAAGGCCTTGTAGCTAGGAAGTCAGGGTTGGAAACTAGGGCTCTGGGACCCCCAAGGCCTGTCACCTTTCCACTCGCTCCAGCCTCCCTGGCCTCCATGGCACCCTTCCCTGGTACCTTCCAGAGAGAAATAGCCATTTGCTGATGAGATGTCTATTCCTTTGGGCTGTCGGAAGACCAGGGCAGCCCAAGGACGTGTTAGAGCTTGAAAATAGCCCTCAGAACTCCTCCTCCTCTTCCTCCTCCTGATCCCCCTGGCCGTGTCCTCACTAGGCCTCAAGTTGGCAGAACATGAGAGGTCAGGATGGGAACCTGGTCCTTCTCTGTGCTTTTCTTCCTTCCCCACCACCCCCAGCTCCTCCCCAGGGAACATAGAGCTGTTTGGCGAGTCTCCTTATGGTCCCTTAGGGCATTCATGATGAGGTCCCAGCGACCAAGCCAGGGAAGAGTCTTTTAAACCGAATAGGGTGGGGAAGAGGCGATTAAACTTTGATGCCGTGCAGGAAGCTATTAGTGACCCAGAGCAGTGATGAAATTTTGATGATATGATAATCCTAAGGGAGGAAATATTATTTGCCATCGTGTGGCCCATGGAGGGAATTCAGCTTCTGGGACAGGCACGAGTGATATTCAAGGGCCTACTGGGACCCAGGGCCCAGAATCTGAGGAATGGTCAGGGGTCTGGCTGGACCCCTGGGCTTGGGTTGCCATCCCCAATGTGGGAGTCAGTCATGACTCTGCTCCACATCTGGAGCTTTGGTCTCCATGCCTGCTTTGGGCTGTGAGAACCAGGCCAGAATGTGCCGTCCGAGGACCCCCGCGGGACAGCCCCGAGGAGCCTGAAATATGGCTCCCTGGGTGCAAATCCTGCTTGCCATTTACTGTCGGGGTGACCGTGGGTGAGTTAGTTACAGAGCCTGTCTGTGCCTCGTTTGCTGCTCCCGCAGAGTGGAAAGAACAGGAGTCCTTACCCCGTGGGCCGGGACGGGGTTTGGTGAGATCGCCGAGCGCTCCGTATTCAGTGTATAGTGAACATCGAGGAAGTGCTGGTCATTGTCGTCAGCACCGTCCCGGCGTGGGGGACGCGAGTCAGCCTTGGACCTGCCATTTGACACGTGCCCTGGGTCAGACGCCCCTGCCATCTTTACCTCTTACACACCTGCCGGTGGCGTCTACACACGTGCTCTTCGGGGCACATTTATTCGTTTAAGACGTTTTCTGGCTCCGACTTCAAATGCAAATACACCACAGAGGGCCCGTATATTAAGCTGTTCTTAGCCGTTCAGGCCTCAGGGTGAATGTTTTTTTTGGATCCTTTCATAAAACCTCAAATTTCTGTGTGGAGCTTTCACGGACAACTGATCTGGCTCCTCATTTCAACCTTCCAAGGGGTTTGGTCAGAAAGCATTCACGTCGTTAACATTGTTCGCACTGAAGTTCAGAAACATTTACTTGCCAAGGTCCCTTGATGTGTAAGAAAATGGCAGTAAATGCCGGGTCACCTGCTTCCTGGACTGGTCAGGAGCGGCTCACCATACTACTCAGTGGGACCACAAACTGGGCCCCAGCTAGGGGGACAGAAGAGAGAGGACACAGGGAGCAGCCTGCCACAGCCTCTCCCCTCTGTCAGAACCCCCCCGCATACCCCAGCTACTCTCACCCAGCGTCTTAGTGATAGGGTCTAAATGCTGAGACCCGTCAGGTCAGCCCCCACAGATAGGCCCTTGCCCCCATGGCTTTGCCACTGCTCTGGTTATTGGCTCCCAGCCCCCCACAGTCTGGCCCTACACACGGCCCCAGTCTCCCCTCCCCACGCCCCCATGCTCCGCTGCCCTCACCACCCTGAACACCTCAGCACCCTCTCTCCCCCACTCTGCGCCCCTTGTTCTTCCCCAAGCACTGACAGCTAGAACACATCCTCCCAAATGCTTCTGAGCCCTCAGGATGCCCTCAGTCCTGATGTCTCATTTGTTGCTTTGGCCTTCTTGGTTCTGAATTCTCTTTTCATGTGTGTGTGACTGATTTCTTTAATTATAAACTCCTTGAATTTAGATAATAACCTTCATCGGCAAGGGTAGAGGCATTAGACATAAATTATGGTTCCTAATTAATGAACTTAACCCTCTGAAGAAGGGCACGGGGGGTAATCATGGCGACGGGGGGAAGGTAACAGGCGTGAGGAGATATGGGACTTGGATGCTGAGACCGATTCTCACGGGGTCCCTTTGGGCCTCCCTGTCCTCGCTGGGAGACTCGGGACCATAAACACAGGGTTTCCCAGCTGTGGAGTGATGGACTCCAGTGGTAGAGGAGGATGACACCGGCCTTGGGGGAGCTGACCATGAGCTTGCCCGCTGGCCGCGCGACCTTCTCCTCCTTTATGTTCCATTTTAAATATATGGAAATTTGCATTCCACCGCATAGTCTGTCTGAATTCTATTTTAACACACAAAGGGTGTTCTAAAGCCCGTTGATCCCACAGGGAGAGATGGTGTGTCTGCCCTGAAGCTTCCTGGACTCCCTGGGATCTAGATCAAAACTCGGTTTTAAAAAACTTGAATGAGATGTTCTCTTGGGTCGTATCATCTGTTAGATTCCAAGATGCTGTACATATTTCAACCATTTGTGTTTAAACTTTTCTAGAGCGTTTTATAGACATACGTACCTCCTAAAGCAGTTACACCCCAAGCACAGTTGAACCTGGGCCACTGTGACCACGTGCCGGGAGGGCTCCGTGGCCACGCCTTCAGGGGTGTGCGTGGGAGCCTAAGGCCATCAGCCCCTCCCTCGGTGACCCTGTTGCCTGAGTGGTCGGAGTTTTCCGGAGGCCTGTCTCCCGGCCTCTCCCCGGACTGTCCCCCTTTTCATTACCAGCCATCCAGCCCATCAGCAGCATTGTGGGGCAGGGCGCTGACTAAATGTTCCCCATCCGTTTCGGTCACTCCCTTGAAATCTCTCTTGAGGCTCTTGGGCTTCTGGAAGCTGAAAACATCCATGTGCTCCCAGGCTCCGTCGGGCAGCCCACCCTCCCCATCGCTGTTCACATGCGCCGCGGCCCTGACTCAGGCACTCGACACCTAGCACCGGGCAAGCGTTGCTGCTCTGAGATCGTGCCTGGCACTCTGCCTTCTTGCTCAGTCAGCTTGAAGTCGCCTCCCCAGGGGCGGCATGCTTTGGCTTCACACAGCTCTGGCTGGCTTGGCCCAGTGGCCCCTGACCTTCCCACTCGGAGCCCCTTCTCCCTGGCTCGGCAGAGCAAATGGAGGCGAGGGGGCGGATTGGGGGCAGGCCGTTGTAAGGCCTGGAGCTGCCAGGGAGGGTTGAAGGGAGTTCCTCATTAGCCCTGCCCCAAGCTCATTACAGGGCTGTGCATCGCTGGGTGAAAAATGGTTGTCGTCGGGGCAGTAATAAATACAGGGCTGTCAGTGTTGATGTGATTTCTACTAATGAACAGAAATCAGCCAGGGCGAGGCGAGGGGAGATGCTTCTGCACGTGGCTCAGGGTGGCTGGAGAGCGCTTTCCACTGCTTGCCATATCCTAGCTCCAGGGAAACAGAAGCCTGGGCATGAGTAGGAAGAAGAGAGGTGTTGCCATTTAACCCCTTTCTCCGAAGGCTTTGATGGATGGAACCTAGAAGGTGCTGGAGACCTTCAGGTGAAAGGACCATTGCTGGGCTCCAGGGAGTGAGGTGAGCGTGGTAAGGGCCCCAGGCCTCAGCCTGGGCCTAGGGTGGAGGCAAGCAGGGCCAGCTGGGTGGACCTCTGTGCTTCTGATGGCTCAGCCTCCCGTCGAGCCCGGGCAGAGAACACCCACGGAAAGGCGTGGAGAGAAACACAAGGCCCATTGTCAGCGTGCCTCGCCTGCCACCTCGCCTGGAATGTTAGGACTTTTTGTCTGTCCAGGAACTTGGAATGTCCTGCCCCAGGGGCAGGGAGCAGGCCCTCAACTCCAGCTACACTACTGGGGAGAGCTCAGGGAGCCCCGGCTCCTGTGAACCCAGACTCAGTGTCAGAGCTGAAGCAAAGACACTCCTCTGAGATGTGGACACACAGATGGGGGAAGGCGGTGGCCCTGCTTAGGGCCGGGCCTTGAGGCACCTGAGTGTTGAGGGAAGCCCAAATGCGTGAGGGGCATGCTAGCAGCTGGGGCCCCAAGAGCACCTTCCTGGGATTCGGGTGTAGCCTGCCTTGCCATGGAGGTGAGAGCGTGGTCCAGGGCATTGGGGCCCACACCGGAGCCTGCATTCAGTCCCCCGGGAGGGCTTTCCAGAGTGCAGATTCCTGGGCTGCACCCCACCCCCCAGAGTTTCTGATGGAGTGGGTCTGGGGTGGGGCTGGAACTCCAGGGGACACACTTTGAGGAGGTCTGGCCTAGAGGTTGGAGGAGAAGTTGGGGTGCTATGATGCTGGGCTTCTGCTCGGTGGGCTCCTCCAGTAGCCACTGCAGGGGACCGCGGGCAGCCTCCCGCAGAGCCTCGCACACAAGAGCTGCGCGACCCCCGCTCCATCATTTCCTTCTTCCTCACCGCCAAAGCGGCTCTCAACGTCCTTCCTTAAAAGAAAACAGCAACAAAAGGCCAGCTCAGGGGCCTCCTTCCTGGGAGAGGAAGGGTGGACAGTGAAGCAGCTTATGTTGGTCACTCCAGTGTGACCCTGCTGCGTTTGTGGGTGACAGAAGCCTCGAACCTCACTTTGCTCATCACGCATTTTCTAAGGACCTACTGTGCACCAGTTACAGTGCCTGGGATCCAGCAAAGGCCATGCAGGTCCCTGCTCTGACTGTTTACCGTCAGGGGAGGCATCAAGCCTGTGGCCGTTGATTCGGGATAGTATGGAAGGTGGTAAGTGCAGGTTCAACCAGGTGATGGGGGACCCCCGGGGGGTGACCCGAGACTGCTGCCCCAGAGGAGGTAACCTTGAAGCCTAGGTGGGAGCAACCTGCATCTTCCTTGGGGTTTTGTTTTGACATCCGAAACTGCACACGCATAAAAAGTATATAATTAGATCTCTTTGACACATGTGTAATTCCTAAAATCACTACCAAAATCAAGGTAACGGCCATATGCATCATCACCCAAATTTCCTTGTGCTGTTAGCATTCCCTCTGAGCCCCATAGAGATCTTTTTCCCCCTCTTTATAACTAATACAAAGATAACTAACTTCGGGTGTCATTTTTTGGAGAACTTCCCATTCAGCACTGAGTTATCTCTGCACTTTTGTTGAAAAGCAGTGGCCTGTAGACCTGTGGGTCTATTTCTGGACACCGTATCCTGGTTTATTTCTCTGTTTTTCCTTATACCGCTAGCGCACTATCGTGTTTCCTATTGCTTTAGGATAGGTCTCAAAACCCTGTAGTGTCCATCCTCTGATTCTGTTCTTTTTCAGAATTGTCCTGGTTATTCTAGATCCTCGACGGTTCCTTCTGAATTTTTGAACCAACTTATCTGTCTTTAGAATCAGTTTATGCATTTTAGAAACATTTTTTTCCCCAAAACCCCGCAGGGATTTCTGATTGAAATCGCACCAATGAAACAGATCAGTGTGGAGAGCGCTTCCTCCTTGCCCATGTCGCGTCCTCTGGCTCGTGAACATGGGCCTTCACTCTGTTCTGCGGCTCTTTGGGGTCTCTCAGCAGCGTTCTGTGGATTTCAGAGTACAGGTTTTGTACCTTGTTCGTCAGATTTATCCTGAAGTACGTCCTGGTTTTGATGCGATTGTAAATGTTGCGTTTTATTTCAGCTCCCAGTTGTTTGTGTCCAGGATAGAGAAAGGCAGTTGATTTGGACGCATTGGTCTTGCACTCTGTGACTTGGTCCAACTAAAGGATTAGTTCTACTGACTTTTTTGTAGATGCCATTGGATTTTCTACATAGATGACTGGGTTTTATCTGAGTGCAGACAGTGTAACTTCCTTTCCACCTGGATCCCTTTCTTTTTCTCCTTCTTCTTGACCCAGTGCACTGACTGGAACCTCCATTCTCATCCTTTTCTGTGGCCAAGCCGGCCCCCAGGCAGCCGGTGCACACCTTAGAAGTGGCTGACCACTGAGGTTGGGCTGTGCTTGGCCGCATTCTCCAGTGGCCTCCTCACACATGGCCCCAGTCCTGAGGGCATTTCCACTCAGGGGCACATGCACTCTTTGGCATCATCCTTCTCAGAGAAGCTATGCAAGCCTCAGCCAGGGAACAGCAGACAAAAGGACTGTGACTCTCCTGCCCGTCCACATGGGGGATGAGTGCATACATTTGGGGTGTGTGCTCTTCCCCCCATGTGCCTCCTCAGCCTGGCTTAGTGAGCTCCAACCAGATGGGAACTCCAAAAATCACTATGGTCAGATTATAAAAGGCTCCTCATTTTTTGTAGAGGAGGACATGGGGCCAAGAGAGCCAAGTGAGGTGTCCTAAGCCGCAGAATTGGGAGCTCGGGATTTCACGCCCCCTTTGCAGGATCTACCCTGCTGCACTTAGTGGCTCTTTGATTTTCACTTGAGCTGAGAGCAAGCCAACAGCAGGGCTGTGATTTCTCCACTCCATCGGAGCGATGGGGGTGGTTACATCAGCTCGATTGGCAGCTGAGAGGACTGCTCTGCCATGAGCCAGAAGAGAAGGCAGCTGAGGTGCTGGAAGCCAGCCACGGGATAGCTAGGGCCTTTGCTGGGACCGGGGGTGGGGGATGGGGGGGCGCAGCGGGCAGGAGTCTGCACCTGGGCTGTGGATTTGGGAGAGGGTCCCCCTGCTCACCTTTCCTCTATGTGCCCCAGCGTCTCTCTGGAATGTGGGTGTTTGAATAGCCCGTTGCAGGGTCCAGACCCAGGGAGGCAACACAGATGGCCATAGCCATGCCGCTCCCTCTCCTTTTCTTACAGGGACAGCTGATTGCTGGTTTAGGCACCAAGCTCCCAGGCCCAGCCCCAAGAAGCTCGACTTCCACTCCTCTCTGCTATCCCAACTTCTGGCCCCAGACACTTGAGGTCATGACTACGGTGTTGGGGAGCCCACCACTAACTCTGGACAGTTAGCTTTGTGTAATAAGAGCTCCCAGGAATCAACCTTTTCTCTGGAATTAGCCGTCCTAAATGCTTTGCACGAATTATCTGGTCCTCTTAACAACCCTGTGAGGAGGCATACTTTCCCCCTCATGTGGATTAGGAAACAAGCCCAGAGACTTCCATCAGCTTGCCCGGAGTTGCATAGCTTATAAATGGTAGACTCAGGAACTGGCTTAGACCCGGAGCCCATGTTCTCAACCACCATGCGGGGCTGGGAGGCCGAGGTCCTGTCTGAGAGCTTTCTCTCTCTCTCCTGCGTCCCCTCCAGCTGTGATGAACAGAGCAGCATGGCCCCCTTTTCCGTGGCTGTGGGCCCCTGGTTTGGCCTCACTTGGGCCCCTTCCAGGCTAAATGAATTTGCCAAATTACTTAACTTTGCTGAGCCTCGTTTTCCTCTTAAGGGCAGACTTAATACAGACAGAACTCTCTCACACTCACGGGGCTGTTGGGAGGATCTTCTGAGACCATACATGGGAGCAGACCTCACCTAGAGCCCTGTGGCTGGAGGATTACTGTGTGAGTTACAGGGGCTCCTGCAGAATCCGTCTCCCCAGCCCCACCCCGGCCACCCTCTTGCTCCTGGCCTGTGAGCCAAAGTCTGGGCCAGCCCGTCACAGCTCTGCCCGTGACTGCGTTCATCCCCCCCGACCGCCGCCCCCACAGCAGCCTCCCCGGGGCCCCAGGTGCTTGCCCCCTCTGGCAGCTGGGGATCCCCATGCCTTTTCCCATAGAACAGGGCGCTCAGGAGCACCCCCAGAACTCCACTCCCGTGGAGGGAGGTGCGGCTGGAAGAGATGTGGTCCTTCCGAGGTGCATGCTCATTGTCGTCATCCCATGTTTGATTGGCCTTAAGACATCGATTATGAGACACATCATTGTTTTATGTGCTATTAAGAAGGAAAACAATACTGCCATTTAATCTGTGATAAGATGCGTTCTAGCTCCAGAGCCGTGCAAATGCATTTAGAACCCAGAGAGTGGCTAATGGCACCGCTTCTAGAACGCTCAGCCTTTGCCAGGCCCCGCTCAGAGGGTCCTGCATTTATGAACGCATTTGTTGAAGCCCCACGAGCTTGGCTTCCACCATCCCCTTGGCCACCAAACAGGCTGGGAGAGGTGATACAAAAAGTGACCGATGTCCCAGATGTCCCCTGGAGACCCCCGGCCTCTGGCCAGTGCTGACTCTTGCCCGTGGGGCCCAGGAAGGGCAAGACAGAGAAAGGCTGAGGAGTTAAGGGGCCTCCCTGAACGCTGCCCTTCTGTCCCCTGTCCTGGGACCATCGCAGAGCGGCCTGTGGGCCCCAGGCTCAGACTCCTGGGTGTGCCCCCAGTGCCCCCAACACTCTGTCCACCCCCATCCGTGTCTTCCTGGAATGTGCCCGGCCCAGGGAAGCCTCTCTGCCTGTCCTGCCCCGGGCTCCACATTCCTTCCTCCGTGCTGCCTGATGCCAGCACCTGTCTCCTGGGGGACAGTGGCCCCAGAGGAATGAATGTCTGGCCTTGGTTCATCACCAGGCCTCCCCTCTGAGCAGGGACTTCCGGGCCCGGCCAGAGCTTCTCAATCAACTCTGCTTGGCTCTTCTCTTCTTTGGCTGACCCTGAAAGCCAAGCCAAGGGCTTGCCTCTAATTACATGGAGACCCTGCGACAGGCTGGCACAGCCGAGCACCCAGCCCTCAGGCTTCGGGCGCTGCTGGCCATGGTTTCCTTGGAGAGGCCAAGGCCCAAAAGACAGCTGGCCTCTCTCCTCCCGTCCCCAGCCCCGGCCAACCGGTTCCTCTGTCACCACAGACGGAGAGGACACAGAAGCTATTCTAGGCCCCCCTCAGGCACCGTTCTGGGCTGTTACTTTCTTGGCCCTCAGAAGGCCCTGCCTCTCCGGAAGTTTCTGCGCGTGTCCCAGGCCCTCGGGCTCCGGCCTGCCCTCCCACACTCAGCTCTGTCTGGCTCCGCGCTGCCCCGTTACCACACCAAAGGACAGCACAGAAATAGGGCGCAGCCCGGGCACCGTCTCTAACCCACTGGCAGGACGGGTGATGTAATTTGTGGGGCCCAGTACAAAATGAAAATGGGGGTCACTTGTTAACACATTAAAAATTCCAAGATGATGACAGCTGAGCTTCAAACCAGGGGCTAGGGAAGGGGAGGTGGTGTGACCCTCTAAGCATGGGCCCTGCGCATTGGTGAGACCCTTGTGGGATCCCCTCCTTCTCCTAGCCTCAGTTTCCTGGTCTGTAACAGCAGAGTCCAGCCACCTAGGATCCTCTTTCCCTCCTGCCGTCTTCCCCAGGCCCCCACTCACTCTCCTTGGGCCAAAGAAGCCAGGGCTCTGTTGTCTCGGGTCTGGGGGTACGACAGGGGGAGGCAGAATGGGGACAGAGCACGAAACTCCTCTGTGAAGTTGGCCAGCTCTGGGCGATTGTCTTCATCATCGCAGGCAGGCAGAGTGGGCAGGAGAATGCAGGGGAGGGCTCTGGAACTCAGCCCCTCAGCAGTCTCGGGGGCCTGCTTGCCTGGTCCTGCCTGGTATGTACTGGTCTTGCCGCCGGGGCCGCCTTACCCCAGAAAAGCCGTGCACACAAAGGCCATGGTTTTCAAAACCAGGGCACACATCGGCTAGAATTCTGGCCCTGCTGTCCAAAGCCCTCCCAGCCTCAGTTTCCCCATCTATAAAACGGGGCAGCCATATGTATCACCCAGCAGACGTCAGTCCCCTAGGTCCACTTTCCTCCTTCCCTGTTGACTCTGCGGGAGATCAGGAAGGCCCTTCTGCAACACTGGATGGATGCTCTGTCCCCGGTGGGCGGTGGCCCGGGTCACCTGGCACCTAGCAGATGCTCAGTAAACACCGGTGACTGTTAACCTTTACTGTTAGCATCACCACCGCTGTCAGGGGTGTGTCTTCCCCGGAGTAAAGCCAGGCTCCTTCAGCGCTTTCGGATGTGCCAGTGCTTTGAGGGGGAACTTCCGCCGCTTAGAGTTGGTTAGAAATGCAGAGTCTCGGGCTCCGCCACAGAGCCAATGAGTCAGACTCCCCCGGGAACGAGTACACACATTAGCGTTGGGGACACGCTGGTGTTCCTTTGCTGCCGATGCCGTCTCGGGTCGATTTCAGAGGTTCAAGGCCCTCCCCACATAGGTACTATGGGTTCCAGCTGCTTTCATGGCATGTGTGCAAAGAAGTTACCAGGTGCCTGAAGCCAGTCCCTTTTGAAACCCCATTCTCCACACTCAGAGGGTGGCAGGTAGGCCTGGGAAGGATCTGGGGCCTGGGCTGCCCCACCCAGCCCTCCTCTTGCAAGAACAGCCCAGAGGCCCTACTTTGTTAATGGTCTGTCTGTACATGAAGGAGACCATGGAATCACCCCCCTTAAATAAACGAAACCGAGAATTCTCCAGGGGACAAGTACGGGAGCTCCCCCTGGGGGAGCTCATCACTTACTTAAGGGCTCCTCCCTACACCGCATGGATTCATTAAACTTCATGGAAGAGCACAGAGCGCCTGACCCACAGGCGAGAGGGAGCTAAGAACATCGGGGTCAGGGAGGAGGTGGGGTACAGTGGAGTTCACTCTGTCAGAGCCCTCTCCCCTCATCCCTGCCTTTACAGAGCAGAGAGGGAACTGACCTGGGTCAGGGTGTGGTCTTACTTCTTTTCTCCAGTCCCTCCTCCCATCAAGCTCTGTGGCTCTCCAGGGGGATGGCAGGGCCTCCTCCCTCCTTCCTGCCTTGTTCTGCTTTGGACCCCGGGCAGAGTGCTAGGGTTCCCTCTTCCTCTAGTCAGTGAGTTAATGGGGCCTCTAGCAGTGTAGCTGAGAGAGAACCGTGGAGAACTCAGGTTGCAGATAAGAGGTAGGCCTCCTTGGCTATAGGCAAACAGCCTAGCCTCTCTGAGCCTCAGTTTCCCTATCTGTAGATTGGAGGTGGCAGTACTTCTTGATGTTTTTGTGAGTATTATTACATAGGTTATTTCTTGTAAGGCTCTTGGAAGAGCTTCTGGTGTCTAGTGGCTAGCACGTAAGCGTTTTTAAGTAAATCAAAATGAAATAGGGAGCAATCGAGTGGGGAAGAGATGTCTTCCCCCCTGAGGGAGTCAGGAAGGATTTTGCGGGAGATGGGGGATTTGAACTGGGAAAGACGCGTGCTACTTGGGAGGTGAGGCTGCAGGCTCAGAAGGAGAGTTTCAGGCAGAGGGCACTGCCAGGGCAAAGGCCTAGAGGTAGGACCATTACTCAAGTGCAGCGGGTGGGGGGAGAAGGGTCGGGTCCCTGCTGCCTCTCCCGGGAGCAACAAGGGGGAAGCACATCAGTGGTCAAGGCCATTGGATTTCAAGCTGAGGACTTGGGAGTTCAGCGTCCCAAATGCTGAAGGCCAGAGCCAGCACTCTCCCCACCAGAAGGGTGTCCATGCTCTTGGGCCATCCTAGATCTGAGAGACCCACTGAAGAAGCTGGTCCTTCTGGGGCCCTTGTCCCATGGGAGGAGAGAGAGAGGCACAGAAAGAAGAGATCACCTCTCCCTACTTTGTCCGTGTGTCCTTCGCAAGTCACCTCCCCCATCAGGTGATATCATGACAGGATTTCAGCCTCAGCATTTGTCACAGGGCCTTCTGCCTCCTTCCACTCCAGGGAAGAAGAGGAAAAAGACTGACAACTATTACTTTCCTTCCTGAGCTAAGAGGACTTGTCCTCGCCGCAGACATAGCCCCAGTTTCTATAATCCATAGGGTGGGGCTGCAGGTCAAGAGGGAAGCTTGGAAGGAGTGGAGACCTCTGCCTCTGGCTGGGGGAGTCAGTCTCAATATGCACATGGGCGCATGAGGGAGGGTCCTGGGGCCCCTTTCCAATGCATTGCTGACTTTGGGTATCCCAGCGATGAAAGGCCTTTTTGTCCCCTCTCTAGTTGACCTCTCTGTTCAGCAGAGAGAAAAGCACTTGCTAGCCATGGCTGAGCAGAAATCAAACTGGGAAAAGCTTTCTGAAGTTTGGAAATTTGGAGCACAGCATCCCCTGCACACTATAGGATGAGGGCAGTGGGGGGCTGACTCTCGAGGACAGGTGGCTTGATCCTCCAGGGCTGTGCTGAGCCCTTCTCCTTGTTCCGTTTCTGGGACACACAAACAGGCATCGCAGAGAAGGGGACATGAAATCCTCTGTCCTCTTTATCTTTTTCTTTGGTTTTCAGAAGTTTTGACTATGCTGTGTCTAGGCATGGTTTTATTTTCTTTGTATTTATCCTGCTTGGGGTTCACTGACCCTCCCGAATCAGTACCTTTATGTCTTTCACCAAATCTGGAGAAATGTCTGCCACTCTTTCTTCAAATATTTTCGTTCAGCCCTGTCTCCCTTTTCTGTCCTTCTGGGACCTGAGTAACACTTTAGCAAGATGTTTTGATATTGTCCCACCTTGAGGCTCTGCTCACTCTTTCCATCTTTTTCCTTTCTCTTCTTCAGATTGAATAATTTCTCTAAGTCTGTTTTCAAGCTCACCATTTCCTCTATTGTCCCCACCCCACTTCCAAGCCCATCCATCTTAAATTTTTGTGTATTTTATTTATTTAAGATTTTATTTATTTGAGAGAGAGAGAGCATGAGCGGGGAGGAAGGGCCAGAAGAAGAGGGAGAAGCAGGCTCCCTGCTGAGCAGGGAGCCCAATGTCGAACTTGACCTCAGGACCCTGGGATCATGACCTAGCTGGAGGAAGCCACTTAACCAACAGAGCCATCCAGGTGCCCATCATATATTTCATTTTTTGGTTCCAAGATTTCTGTAAGGCTTTATATATTCTAAAAAATACTGTATTATTTTCTAGCTCTCTAAAGATTTACGGTCTTTTCATTCGCTAGGAGTGTATCATCATGTATCGCAGTGGGAATTGTTCTACTGGCTGCTTTAAAACCAATCCCAGTTAATTGCAACATCTGATCATTTCAGGGTCCGTCTCTGTTGATTATCTTTTATCTTGGGGATAGGTCGTATTTTCCTGGCTCTTTGTACTGTGATTTTGGACTGTATCCTGGGCATTGTGATTTTTAAATTATGGAGAACTGGATTATGCTATATTTCTTCAAAGATTGTTGATTTTATTTTTGCCTTTTATTTTTTTTCTTTATTTTTGCTTTTTTGGGAATGACCTTAGTCTATGGAAACAGCAAACTAACTCCCTCTTCCCCCTACTAGGCCAGTAACTCAAATAACCATTCAGTTCTTCTGTCTTCAACTGGGTTACTTCTAGTCTGCCCTGGGCATGCATGACTCATGGGTCAGAGATTCAGGCAAGAGTCTCTACACGTAATTTAGGGTTCTTCCTTCAGCTTTCTCCTTTCCAGGATTCACCCCTCATTTACGATTGACTGCAGTTGCCCCTTAGTCTCTATTATTCAGACCAAAAAGACTCTGAGTTTTCTATTAGAGTTCACATGACATAAAGTTAACCACTTTAAAGTGAATAATTTAGTGGCATTTCTGGTATCTTCCCCATGTTGTGTGACTACCACCTCTGAGTTTCAAAAGATTGTCATCATTCCAAGAGGAAACCCCATGCCCACTGAGTTGTTCCCCGTTTCCCCTCCCTCCAGCCCCTGGCAACCCTCAGTCAGTATCCAGAGGTCTACTGTTGTGGGTTTTTCACATAAATGGAGTCATACAGTATTGATCTTTCGTGCCTGTCTTCTTTCACTAAGCATGTTTTCCGTGTTGTAGTATGTACTTGTACCTCATTCCTTTCTATGTCTGAATAATGTTCTACAGTATGTCTATACATTTGTTTATCCATTCGTTAATGGACATGTGGGCTGTTTTCACCTTTTAGCTGTTGTGAACAGTGCTGCCCTGAGCCTATGTGCACGTATATTTCTTTGGGTATCTGTTCTCAGTTCTTTCGGTGGAGTGGGATTGCTGGGCCATACTGTAATTCTATGTTTAACTTTTTAAGAAACTGATGATGAACTGTTTTCCATCTTCCATTCTCACTGCAAGGTACAGGGGTTCCAATTTCTTCACATCCTTACCAACAATTATATTCTGTTTGTTTAATTGTTTCATTTGTTTAATTAATATAATTACAGCTCTCTTAGCGAGGTGGTACGTCACTGTAGTTTTAATTTGCATTTCCCCTATGAGTAACAATGTTGACCATACATTGTATGTGCTTCTTGGTCATTTGTGTCTTCTACGGAGAAATTTCCATTCAAGTTCTTTGTGTATTTTTAAAAATATTTTATTGAATTTTAGAGAGAGAACATGCGCAAGTGGTGGGAGGGTCAGAGGGAGAGAGAATCTTAAGCTGGCTTCTCACTGAGCAGCCCCTGCACAGGACTCGATCTCACAACCCTGAGACCATGACCTGAGCCAAAAACAAGAGTCAGACCATTAACTGAGCCACCCAGGTGACCCCCACTGTGCATTTTTAAATCATATTGTTGAGTTGTAAGTGTTCTTTATATATTTTGCATACTAGACCTTTGTCAGATAAGTGATTCACAAATATTTTCATCCATTCTATTACATTGTCTTTCCACTTTTTGATAAGATCCTTTGATGTACAGAAGGTTTAGATTTTGATGAAATTCAATTTATTTTTCTTTATGGTGTCACATCTAAGAACCTATTGCTAAATCTGAGATTATGAAGATTTAACTCTGTGCTTTTTCCTAAGAGTTTTATGGTTTGGCTCTTATATTTCAGGCTCTTATATTTAAATTTTATGTCGATTTTGGTATATGGTGTGGTGTAGGAGTTCAGCTTCATTCTTTGGCTTGGGAATATCTAGTTGCCTTGACACCATTTGTCGAAGAAACGTTTTTTCCCATTGAGTGTTCTTGGTAGTCTCGTCGCTGAGCCACAGATGCACAGATTTAATTCTTACCACTTGAGTTCCTTCCATCTCTGTGTCTATCCTTACTGTTTTGATGACTGTAACTTTGTTCTGTGGGAGCTTGAGCTCTCTTTGAGGTGCCAACTTCAGCCTGCCCTCAAGTTAAAAGCCATTAAAAAAAAACCCAGGAAACTCATTGTGCCATGTGCTCCTTCCACATATCACGTGCCCTCCAGATCCTGCCCACTTGGATTCACTCTCCAGGGTCTTCAGGTAGTTGGTTTCCATGGATGCATTCCAGACTTTGTTGTTGTTAGCTGTGGGGATGGGTGCTCGGGCCACAGTCTGCTTGGCTGACCCCAGAAGCAGGATCTCCTCTGTCCCTTGTTCTTACCATTGCTTTCCTCAGCTTTTGGTGACAATGGTGGAAGTGACAAAGAATGGGAAGCTACCTGCCCAAGAGAAGATTTTTTGCTTGACCCTTGTCCCCTGGAACACAAGCGTAGAGGCAACGGGGGGAGGCAGCTTACTCACACACCTGCTGCCCCATTCCTGGGCATGAAATGGGTTGTAGGTTTTGGAGAGCCCTCTGTGCTCAGAGGACAGAGGTGACGTCTCCTCCTTGTTCTTTCCTTCCTCAGCTCTGTGCTGTGCGCACAGTAGACTTTCAGGAGCCCCTCGGTGTACAGTTAAGTGTGTGTGACTCTAGTAAGGGCAAAGGAGTGATGCTTCCATGATTCCCGCTGGCGCCGCAGCCCCCCGGATTGGCCTACTGCTGCCCCCCAGGAGGAACTTGTTTCGGCAACCGTAATTGAACCAGCAGACGCATCGACCTCTCCCCTTTCCACACGGAGAGGCAAGTTGGCATGAATATCCATTTCTGCCCCCAGCCAGAAGCAAACCTTTAAATGTGGCGGGGCAAAGGTAGGGGGCTAATTAAAAGAGACACCGCCAAGTACCTGGACTGCGTCATTTGCAGACTAATGACTAGGTCTCCTTAGCAAATTACCATTTTCCCTACTTGCAGGTGGGGAAACCTGCTTATTGGATCAAGGTCTCCCCAGTTTGCCTTGGATTAAACTAACCACCGCTCTGTCCCTTAGCAGGCTTCGCTCCCTGACCCACCACATTCCACAGGCCTCTTCGGCTTCTTGGCAAGCTGGGCTCCGTCTAGCGGTTAACTCATCAGAGAGCAGTCTGCCCTGGTTAGGACTTGTTTCTCTTTGTTCTGTTTTGTCCTGACCATTCCGATCTCGGTGGTTTCTCCAAACAGGGATGTTTGCTAACTTGTTTTCTTTCTTTCATATAGTCCTGCCCCAGAGGCAGGGGGATGAAGGAGATGACTTCCAGACATCTTTTCGGGCTCCCTCTCTTTTTCTCCTAGAGACGCATCAAGAATTCTTTAGTTAATGGGCACAAAGTGCTTTGAAAACACAAACTGTTAAGTGGCATCGAGGACAGGCTCACTAATTATTTATGATTTCAGAAGAGCCGGTTAATTCACCAGGAGGAGGAGTTCCATTGCCAGGGACGATAAATCATTCAGGAGAACAACGCAAATAGCAGAGACGACCCCTGCCTTCCACCCCGCAAGCTCCGTGTCCCCCGGGGACCAGGCAAGGTGGACTGGACTTTGAAACCAGAGCCAGGAGTGGGAAGGGAGCCGAGGGTTTCACCCACTTACCTTAGAGCAAGACTGAGTTAAGATGATCGCAGCCCCTGAAAACTCCCCAGAGAAAAGCCCCTCCAGCAGCTCCCAGGATGAGTATCAAAAAGGCAACCAGATCCCTCATGCATCCCTGCAGTTCACTCCTGAGCCCTCTCCGTGCCTTCTGCAGCCCGCTGCCTCCTCCTCTGCGTGCGAGGCCAGCTGTCTTGCCCACCCTCACCTGAGAGGCTGCTCAGGCTCCAGGCTTCCGTGCCTGCCTTCCATAACTACAAAGTCCCTTTCTCTCCACTCTGCCCACCCTGCCTGCCCCTCTCCATCCTCAGCTGTCCTGAGCCTGGGAATCTGAGCCCTTCCTGGGGCATCCCATCCTATCCCCTTGGAGACCTGGAGGGACTGCCTTGCCCACGCCCCAGCTGAGGTCACCCACTGTCTCTCAGGCACACTTTTAAGGACTGGGTCGAGGAAGAAAGTGGCTGTGTATCCTTGTGACTCCTATTTTTCTGCCCGAAGGAGCTGTCCGTCCAGGGCTAGTTAGTTTCTTATCCTCCTTCTTTTATACTGTCTTGGAACGTTAATTTTTCCCAGCACGAAACACTCAGGACTGAGACTCCATGACTCTTAGAAAAAGGATCGCCTGCCCCATGGTAACTCAGACTGGAGAACAAAACCAAACAAAACCAGACCAAGACGAGTGCACGCTCAGGGCTGAAAATTACGGGCCGGGGCCCCAGGAGGCGGCTGGTCAGCCTGCCCAAGTGAAATGAAGTCCTGCTGGCCAACCTCTTTCCTGCTCGTTCTCATTCCCGAGCTGGCATGGGTGCACGCCCCGCTGAGCCAGCCCGAGAGAGGGAGGGGGAGAGAGAGAGAACTGGGCACCGGGACCGGGGGAGGCTGCCCAGCCCGGAAGGGAAGGGGCCGCACAAGGCAGGGAAGCAGCGCGGGGAAGCCCGGGCGGCAGCGCGTGAGGTTTGCGGTGTCCTGGGTGTGCTTTGCAAGGGAACATCCGAGTGGCTGGACTTACTGGCCCCTTGACAGCATTCTGGGAGAGAGGCAGTGCCATTTCTACAGACCAGACCGCGTGCCTGCTCCGTGCGGTCCAGGAGGCTGGGATGTGGAGGGAAGAAGTGTGTGTGTCCACGTGTGTCCATGTGTTGGCATGTGGTGGGCATGGGTGTACACCGCGTGTGTGTGCACGGCTGTGTGTGCAAGTTTGTGTGTACTGCGCGTGTGCGTGTGTGTGCATGCGTGTGTGTACGTGTGTGCGTGTTCCTTATTTCACATGACCATGGCTTAGAAACGGGGCTTCTGGAGGGCAGCCTGAGCACCGTGCCCACTCTGTCTTCTCCCATCCTCCCATCCCGAGCTGCTTTGCTGGGAGCCTTATCCAGACACACCCCCGCAGCCAGTGATGAGGCCACTGATGGGGTCACTGGCGGCGGACAGAGTGACATGGAGAAAGGAGCAGAGCCTGGGGAGAGTGTGTGTTTTCCCTCTTCCCACGGGGATCTGCTCGTCCCCTAACACGTTCTGAGTGTCCAAGGAGGGCCGAGTTCTGCAGAGACACCTGCAAAGATTTTTGTCCTGCAGGAGCGTCTGGTCTTGGGCCCCAGCTGATGGTGAGGAGGGCGTCCAGGCACTGGACGTGCTGGGACGTGGGGCTCTCAGCTCTGCTCTGCCAGAGACCAACTCCGGCCTCGGACAAGTGACTTCCCTTCTGCGGCCCCAGCTTTGTCCTTTACATCACAGAGTGTTACCGCAGTGATTTATAAGGCATTCTTCTTGCTTTATCTTTCTAAGATTCTGAATAGAACCCCACGCCGCTAGGCCAACAGTTTTAATGTTTGTTGAGTGTGTTCTCAGAGGGCCAGGCATGGTTCCAGGAGCCAGAGAACTAAGAATGAGAACAAAAATTATAGCGATGGGAGAGGTGGCCAGTACTTAATCGAGCACTCATCCCATGTCAGACCAGATTCGAACATTCGACATCCAGCTTCTATGAACCATGTTTCCAAGATGCTACAGTAGGTTTTGTGGTCCCTGAGCTCGTCTGGCCTCGATTCATAGTCTAGTCTGAGGGGGACCAGGTACACCCAGTTAAATCCCATAGGATATTTCGTTCAGGTGGGAAAGATGCATCACAGAGGCCTTTAGGGGAATCCTGTGGCCCGTCTGGTAGGAAAGCCTTCCAGAGGCATGAGATCTATGCAGGGTTGTGATGTGGGGTGGGAAGCACACCGTCGGGGGAAGGCCGCAGGGCCTGGGGGCTGAGCAGAGGCCTGGAGGCTGGGGCAGCCTTGGCTTCTGGGCCTAGGAAACTACAAGCAGTTGAATTTTAAAGCACAGGGCGGAGGGGAGGGAGGGAAGAGTGGAGAAGGGCAGAGGCTGGCCTGGAGGCCTTTCTGGGGGCACTGGGCTTTACCTTCCATGCCCAAGTGGCTGGGGCAGTGGTTTATCTTTTGTTTTGGTTTCAGCCAGGTCTCTGTGCCGCACTGGGGAGAGTAAATGAAGTTAAGTACAGGTCTGTGCTTCTCAGACACCCCCTCTCCCGCCCCCCTCACTTTCAGAACTAAAACTTCATTAATTCCTTCCCTGGGGAATCTGAGGTTTCCCTCACCCCCACCCCCAGGGTCCTCCCCTCTCCTCCTCCTCCTCTTAGGGGGAGCATCCTGTCCCTGTCCTGCTGTGGCCCAAAATAGAAGGGAAAGGTGGAGCAGTTGGCAGGGCCTTGATGCCCGAGATGCCATTGGATGGGGGTTGGCTGGCCAACAAAAGGGTCCGAGACAGCGTGATGGATGGAGGGACACATGCCCGTGGGGGAGGTGTCGGCGGGTGGGGGGAGGTCCACACCATGGCTCAGATTTCAGAAACCTGCCTCCCAAATGCTTGCAACAGCTGACAGCCATGGAAAGCGGATGAAATGGGATTAGACCATCGTTTCCAAAGAGAGCATGGACTGCAGAGCAGGACAATACCGTCCCTGTCCCACCGGCTTCAGGGCTAATTCCTCCAGCCTCCAGCCAAGCCGTCTCTGTCCAGGGGCCTGGGGCCAGGTTGCAGGGGAGGTGAGCAGGAGACTCACTGGCTGTCTCCAGGGAGACAGGCTGCGAGGGTGGGTTCCTCCAGAGGCAGCCCGTGCCTCTTCCTGGCCCCTGCCCAGCACAGGATTCTTTTTTAGGGAAAACTGGGCTTTCTGATTCTCAACCAGCCCTCACTCAGGTCAGCGGGAGAGTCTCCCGGGTACCTAAGTCTCATGCCACTGTGGACGCCGCACTCAGGACTGAGTGGGTCTGGGGGCTCCCTAGAGGCAGACCCTGGGAGCCAGGATGGATCTTTTTTTTTTTTTTAAAGATTATTTATTTATTTGCCAGGGAGAGAAATCACAAGTAGGCAGAGAGGCAGGCAGAGAGAGAGGAGGGAACAGCCTCCCTGCTGAGCAGAGAGCCTCGATCCCAGGACCCCGAGATCACAGAGGCTTTAACCCACTGAGCCACCTAGGCGTCCCAGGATGGATCTTTGAGCCGGCTTGTACCCCCTGCTCCCCATATCACCTGGAGCGGCAGAAAGGCCTCTTGGTGCCTTGGTGTTTTCATCTATAAAATGGTTTTCACCTAGAAAAATATCTTCTGGTGGCGCCTGGGTGGCTCAGTTGGTTAAGCGACTGCCTTCGGCTCAGGTCATGATCCCGGAGACCCGGGATCAAGTCCCACATCAGGCTTCCTGCTCAGCGGGAGGCCTGCTTCTCCCTCTCTCACTCCCCCTGCTTGTGTTCCCCCTCTGGCTGTGTTTCTCTCTGTCAAATAAATAAAATTTTTAAAAAAATATATATATATCTTCTGTCCCCTAGGGTTAGTGGAAGGTCAGAGAACACGGAGCACACAGCCTAATCTCTAATAAGCATCCTGTGTCCACAGCTTCTGTTATTGTTTGTGTAGCTAGGCCTCTGGGCTCCCCGCCTCCTTGTGCACACCTCTGCACCCCCAGTTCCGGGGTCAGGCTGGAGAGCTGGGTGGGGAGGGGGTCCCGCCTGGGCCAGCTCCGGGCCGTGTACTGCTGCTAGTTCATCCTCCGTGCTTGAAGAGCCTGCCACAGGGGTAAAAGGCATTGATGTTTATTTTGATAACGACTCTTCAATGCGTTTGCACACTAATAAAATCAACTCATTAGGCTGCATGTTTAATTCACAACTATGCTGTGGGGAGACTTCTCTGGTGGCTGGTGGGTGACACTGGCTTCCTCCTGAGATGGGGAAAGCGTGCGGTATTGAAACTCTCCGAGACTCGCAACTCGTGTCGGGGTCCCGCTCCCTGCTGCCCCTGAGAGGGGCAGTGGAGACCGGGTCCTGCAGACCCCAGTCCTGCCTGGGGATGCCTTCACCTGCACGTGGGGCTCTGGGACTGCTCCCTCTGCGTGGCCATAACTGGTGGGAGCAGGGGAGAGGCTGGCGGGACTGCCCAGAGCAAGCAGAGACTAGGTCCCAGCAAGAGGGGTGTGGAATGCTGGGTCCCATAGAGCTGGAGCGGGGACCCTCTTTTTGAGCTCTGACAACGTGCAGAAGGTTGCTGGAGTCTTTCCCAACCTGCACGTCTGAGGAAGGAGCGGACAGCCAGTGAGGGGTGGTATGGGGACCATCACTTTATAGATGGGGAAACTGAGGCTCAGAGAGCTCTAGTAATTCACACAAGCTCTCACAAAGGCTTAGCATACAACAGGGCCAGATCTCCGGCTCAGGCCTTGGTAACTCCATGCTTGTTCCACTGAACATGTGGCCCTAGAGGGACTGGCGTTGGGTCCCTTGATGGCACCTGTCCCGGGGGGCCTGAGGTTCAGCAGGGAGGGGTGCAGGGACTGGCCAGCTCTTTCCGTGCTATGTCCTGGCTGCATGGAGCTTTATCTCTCCGGCTCTGGGGAGTGTCCGTGGTGGTCAGAGCAGGCCCTGACCAGGCCAGAGAGAGAACTCTGCCTTCACCATGGTCCCTCTGGAGAGTATCAGATGCCAACGTGGGCTAGACCTTCTGAAGGTGGCGGTCCTGCCCAGAGGGAGGCTCGGGGACACCCGGGGTCACAGCCCCAATGCCAGGAAAGGGAGGGACAGAGCCCAGAAGCCGGACCCTGGGTGAGGGGGTCTCTGCCCTTCCTCAGTGGGGGCAGAGAGAGAGAGAGAGAGAGAGAATGACCATCTCTGTCCGCTTTCTCAGGCACTGAGTGCAGGAGGAAGGGCCTGGGAGAGAGCCCAAAGTTTAACCCATTCCTGCCCATCAGCCTCCGAGCTGTGACCTTGGGCGACAGGACAGCTACTCGGAGCCAGCAGGACCACCATGCTCATCAGAGCCCCATTACTGGGTTTTTTAGTAAAATGTAATTTCTCTCTGTGCACAAAACACAGAGTTGAGACCCATGGCTGATTTCACCTCTTTGGAGAGTTTTCACACAATTCTGAGAGAGCCTCATGCTCATCAGAGAAGGTGGGGGAGGGGCCCGCACCTCCCTTCTGTGCCCTGTTGATCTCCACACTCCAGTCCCCCCCCAACCTCTAACGCACACACTCCCTCCTAGTCCTTCCTGGACACACATAATATACATCCACACACGCTGTTTACGCAGATGGCATCACACACAGAAACACATCACACACACTTGTCAGCGCACACAGGTTGCACACACACATATTTGTGAATAAACACGCACATACGTACACACGCCTGCTTTCCTCCCAGCTGCTCTGGGGAAAATTAGCAATGCCATCCGCTCTCCTGGCTGTCAGTGTCCTCATTGCACCAAAGCAGCCCTGTGAGTCACAGGGACCCAGAGAGTGACCCAGATACTGGGAATCCCACTTTCCCTGGGATTTGCAGCCACTTAGGACGTGTGATGGGACAGAATTCGGGCTGGTAGTTGGAAAACCAGTGATGGCCTTTCCCCCTTTCTGCAGTGGCTATGAAGGAGCAAACAGCTTCTGAGCTTGGAGTGGGGGGTACAGGGTGCATTTTGGGGTACCCCAAGTTCCTGGCTAGGCCTCTCTTTCTCTTTGGAGCATGTGGACAGCTTTGAAGAGCTGCTAAAGCCTGTGATATCAGGCGGGATCCAAGCCCCTGTGTGGAGATCCCTGGGAGGCAGCGGCTCCAAAGCATCCCAAGCTTACCATGCCCCCCAGAGACCCAGTGTCCTTCCCCAGAACTTAGATGAGGGAGATGGGGAGTCTTCCCACGTCTCAGGGCTGAGGAGGTGCCTGGGAATATGCGGACCCCCCTTCTCCTCATGCCCGTGACAGATGTTCCTAGGGCAGCTGCCTGCCCAAGCTGTGTGCCTCGTGTCCTCCCAGCCCCAACCCTGCCCCCGGCCTTTAGAGCTGCGTGGAGCTCCTAACAGCTGCCCATTGATGGCTGGAATGGGGCACAGGTCCCTCCAGTAGGGACTGTGTCTCCTGTGCCCTCCAAGGCTCTCGGATTTCCAGGGGAATGTCCATGGCTTTGGCCTCTTTGGGATTTAGAGACCCTCTGGCACATAGAGATGATAGGGCCCATCACCTCTCTCTAAGGTCATCCCTGTAAGCAGAGAAGCAGGATTTCTTTTTGTTAAAAAACAAAGCCCTTATACCCACATCTAATCCAGTAGGATAATCTCATTATGGGACTGTATCTTTCTAATGTATGTAGAACTCAGCTGCTTTGCACCACTCTCTCCACTGCTGCACTGGTCCGGGCCGCCGTCATCTGTGCCCTGGACCCACCTCCAGGACCAAACAGTAGCCACAGCGAGCCTTTCAAAATGAAAGTGATCCCCTTGGGGAATTTTATTTATTTTTTATTTTTTATTTAAGATTTTATTTATTTGACAGAGAGAAACACAGCTAGAGCGGGAACACAAGCAGGGGGAGTGTGAGAGGGAGAAGCAGGCTTCTCCCCTGCCCCTGAGCAGGGAGCC
>PITA01015067.1:23165-51467 GCA_004023965.1 Spilogale gracilis | reverse complement strand
TGGAGAGCCCACATATGGACCCACAAATCTATGGTCAAATCATCTTTGACAAAGCAGGAAAAAATATCCAGTGGAGAAAGGACAGTCTCTTCAATAAATGGTGCTGGGAAAATTGGACAGCTACGTATAGAAGAATGAAACTAGACCATTCTCTTACACCACACACAAAGGCAAACTCGAAATGGATGAAAGACCTCAATGTGAGGCAGGAATCCATCAAAATCCCGGAAGAGAACATAGGCAGTAACCTCTTTGACATTGGCCACAGCAACTTCTTTCAAGACACGTCTCCAAAGGCAAAGGAGACAAAAGCAAAAATGAACTTCTGGGACTTCATCAAATTAGAAAGCTTCTGTACAGTAAAGGAAACAATCAACAAAACAAAGAGGCAACCCACAGAATGGGAGAAGATATTTGCAAATGACACTACAGACAAATGGCTGGTATCCAAGATCTATAAAGAACTACTCAAACTCAACACTCAAAAAGATGATGAACACATCAAAAAATGGGCAAGAGACATGAAGAGGCACTTCTCCATAGAAGATATACAAATGGCTAACAGACACATGAAAAAATGTTCAGCGTCACTAGCTATCAGGGAAATTCAAATCAAAACCACTCTAAGATACCACCTTACACCAGTCAGAATGGCCAAAATTAACAGGACAGAAAACAACAAGTGTTGGAGAGACTGTGGAGAAAGGGAAACCCTCTTACACTGTTGGTGGGAATGTAAACTGGTGCAGCCACTTTGGAAAACAGTGTGGAAATTCCTTAAAAAATTAAAGATAGAGCTACCCTATGACCCTGCAATTGCACTACTGGGCATTTACCCAAAGATACGGATGTAGTGAAAAGAAGGGCCATATGCACCCCAATGTTCATCGCAGCAATGGCCACAATCGCCAAACTGTGGAAAGAGTCAAGGTTCCCATCAACAGATGAATGGATAAAGAAGATGTGGTACATATATATACGATGGAATACTAAGCCTCCATCAGAAAGGATGAATATCCAACTTTTCTAGCAACATGGACTGGACTGGAAGAGATTATCCTGAGTGAAATAAGCCAAGAAGAGAAAGTCAAGTATCGCATGGTTTCACTTACTTGCAGTGCATGAGGGGTAAACTGGAGGACAGTGGGAGAAGGAAAGTAAATGGGAACTAGGGTAATCTAGGGAGGGAAACGAAACAACAGAGACTTTGGACACAGAAACAAACTGAGGGACTTGGAGGGTGGGGGGTGGAGGGATGGGAGAGCCTGGTGGTGGTTACTGGGTACACCTAAAGCGTGGAACACTGGGTGTGGGGAATGGGGAATAAATCTTGGAACACTGGGGAAAAAAAATTTAGTAACAATAAAAAAAATAATAAACTTGAAGATGTCCAAGAGAAAATAGATTTAAATCAAAATTCAATAAAGATACAATAAATAAATCTAGAACAATCCAGATAATGAAAATGGCATAATGAAACAAAAAGTTTCAGAAAGCAGTAGAAATGGAAGAAAGGGAGAAAAAAGAATATTCACATAATTGGAGTCCCTGGAAAAGAAAAAAATTATGCACATTTAAACTTTAAAACAAGAAAACTTTTCAAAGATACCATAAATGTGAATCTACACATTGAAAAGGCTTACGAAACACTTGAAAAAATTTAAAAAAGCAATCAATGTCTAAAGATTTTCCAGTAGAATGATACATTTCAAAGATAAAGTTAAATCTTCAAGGTTCCCAGACAGAAAGATCAAATATTCACAAGGGCAAAAAAATTAGACAAACATCAACCTTGCAAAATCAATATGCAAATCAAGATACCAATGGCACAGTATTTTTTTTTCCAAAACTCATTAAAAGAACGTTTGAACCCCGGAGTTTATATCAACAAAAGATGTTCTTCAAAATCAAGCATATTAGAAAAAGAGTTTTTAAAACAAGAACTTAGATAATTTTGCACCTATTAGTCTTCTTTATTTCTTTCTTTCTCTCTTTCTTTCTTTCTCTCTCTCTTTCTCTCTTTCTTTCTTTCTCTCTCTCTTTCTTTCTTTCTTTCTTTCTCTCTTTCTTTCTCTCTTTCTTTCTCTCTTTCTTTCTTTCTTTCTTTCTTGATTTCTTTATTTCTTTATTTCTTTATTTCCTTATTTCTTTTTTAAAATTTTATTTATTCATTTGAGAGTCAGAGTGAGAGAAAGCACAGGAGCAGGGGCAGAGAGAGTGAGAAGAAGAGGGAGAAGCAGGCTCACCACTGAATAAGGAACTCAATGCAGAGCTCTAACCCCAGGACCCTGGGATCATGACCTGAGCTGAAGGCAGACGCTTAACCCTTGAGCCACCCACACAACCCCTTATTAGCTTTCTCACAGAATCTAATGGAGGATTATGTTATCCAAATAAACACATGGAAAAGTTTTGCTAAAAGACTAATGGTGAGCACTTAATAATGTATAAATGTATATAATATAATTTAAAAGTGACAAGGATGAAAGTGGACAATTAATGTTATATTATCTAAGGAGAAATAATGCAGCTAAACTAATGGATGAAAAGAAAGAAGGAAACAGAGAAAAGGTCATTGTATAAAGACAATGAATAATTTAAAAGATATTAAAGGGTCAAATAAGAAAACAGCACCAAGGCATCAATGAAGATAGAGATCTAAAGGTATCACCGAGTGAAAACATACACCTTCATAAATACTAAAAGAGGTTAGAAAAAGAGAGAGAGAGACAGAGCAAAGAATATCAACCTAGTTTCAAAAAAATGGATTCCAAAAAGAACGGTGAAAGTTTAGGGAGAATCAGGATTTGCATATCCTCAAAGTTTCTCTCTTAATGTATAGTTACTAGTTACAAAGGGGGAGAGAGTAACTTTACATTGGGGAAACCCAGGAGATATCACATTAATAGATCAAGGTAACCACCCCTAGTTACAAGGTATAGTGATATAAGTCCTTGATACCATTCACTGAAGCTATAAGATCAATTGTGTGCTAGTTTGACAAAATTATGCATAATTTTATTCCAATTATGAGAGAGCATCAGATAAGCCTAAACTAAGGGACATTACAATGTAACTGAACAGTACTCTTCAACCCAAGTGTGTTAAAAGAGCCAGAGTCAGAAAAAACAAGGTAAGACTGAACAACTGCTAGATCAAGAACTTAAAGATATAATTCAGGATGTGATGACTGATAGGATCCTGCAAAAGAAAAATGGCAATTGTGGAAAACTGGTGAAATGTGGATAAATATGTGGTTTAGTTAAAGTACTACATTAATGTTAAATTCCTAATTTTGATGCCATATTTAAATGAGTAATTTTGGGGGCACCTGGATGGCTCAGTTGGTTAAGCAACTGCCTTTGGCCCAGGTCATGATCCTGGAGACCCGGGATCAAGTCACACACACTTCCTGCTCTGCAAGAAGCCTGCTTCTCCCTCTCTTAGTCCCTCTGCTGTGTTCCCTCTCTGGCTATGTTTCTCTCTGTCAAATAAATAAATAAAATCCTTAAAAAAATAAAAAAAAATAAATGAGTAATTTTTGTAAGTCTGAAATTATTGCAAAACTTAATTTAAAAAAATCCATGGGAAAAAACACTTTTGGTAAAAAAGCTCTTTAAGAATGAAGAGAAAATAAGTGATCTAAGCAAGGTATCATTTCTATAAGAAAGGTGAAAATTCAATAAATAAATTCTATTCTTAAATTTAAGAGTTAAAAAGACACTTGGGTAATTAGACCATCAAGAAAATACTAGTTTATGAGTCTGCCGAATTTGAGGTTAGGAACAAAATCCAATGTCTACTTAAATAACTAAAGATAAATCCATCTTTATTAATCTTTCAAAAGCCAGGGTCAACAGTGCCATCCAAGCAGGCCACCCTAAACCTGGATGGGAGCCTGTATGGAGCTGGTCCCTGTTTCTCTTCTTTAACACACTCTCCAATCTTCTATCCTCCACCAGTACTACCAACATCACCAAAGGCTGGCAGTATTTCCTGAATTCATCCAGATTGCAAGAATACCATAATGATTATTGGCACCGTGATTTGAGGTTGTTCTCATTCATGGTTGGACATGTGCTGGCTTAAGGACTCTAGGTTACCACTGGCTAGTGTTGAGCTAAAGCTACTTCTGTGAGACCATGACAAAGGCTCTTTCAGCTCCCTGTTCCAACCACAGTCCCACCTCTGGTCTAGAAGACCCTTAAGAGGCAGGGTACACAGGTCAGGGGGCAGCACCTAAAAGATACTGATTCTGCCATATCTGATTAAATGGTTCATAGAAGCCAAGGGTTTTTTTATGTTATTATTTCCCATCCAAAGACAAAGTGAATATGCCTGTAACTACCAGTAATGAATGAATATATTACCTAGGAATAATACTGGAACATAAAAATTCCTAGTTTGCGTGCTCTCCAGTTTTAATGTTTAAATTCCTTCTATACCGAAGAAACTTCTTCTTCAATGCTTGGAAAGGACTACAGAAGAGCCTTTTCTCCTTCAGTGTTCCTGATAATGATTTTCAAATGTTGGCATTTATGCATGAGCAGAAGCCACTTTTCAAAGGAAAATGTAACTGAATTCATCATCTTCTTTTGACCTTTAAAGGACTTTTTGGTCTTGCCTCACTTATCTATCTTACTTCTTGGTTTGTCATTCTTTCTCATCTTCTGAGATCATTGAGTCAGGACCTCAGGGTGGCTCTCTTCAAGGAAAGATGCATTAGTATTAGGGCCTTGTCCGTTTTGGATCAAGGCTTCAGAGCTTGTGCCCACAGAAAATTAGAAGTAATACATCAGTTCTACAATTACTCTTTAAAATCCTTACAAATGTAGACTTTCCTATTTTTCAGGTAATGACCTGTATAGATATTATTTGATATTTTAATATTTTTCCATAGAGTAGTATATTTTTAATAAAGATTTCAAAATTCCAACTTTTACCTAAACTTAATAAAGCAAAGCAGTACTTAGAGAAAGAAATATTAAAATGTAATAGTTACATATCTTTCACATATGTATTATAAATTAAGAAAATTATCAAATGAGAAATTTAAACCATGAAATGTAGAACGGAATTTTTAGAGTCAATTTTCTATCTGGAATTTCATACTTAGACCATCAGAGCAAGAAGGCTACTGATCTAGAAGAATAAAAACAAAGACTATCAACCATCAAAAATCTTTGCTACCTATATAATGCTTTTTCTCTTTCTTTTTTTTTAAGGTTTATTTATTTTATTTGGGGGGGTGGATAGAGGCAGATGGAGAGAGAGAGAGAATGTCAAACAGACTCTGTGTTGAGTATGGAACCCAACACAGGGCTTGATCTCATGAGCAATATCATGACATGAGCTGAAACTAAGAGTCAGACACTTAACCAACTGAGTCACCCAGGTGCCCCAGGTAGTGCTTTCTTTTTAAAGCTCACATTATACATGTGTATATTTATATGCATAAATGCATATATTTATATGTTATATATAAATATATATATATTCATTCTGTCCAAAAAAGGCAATATTGGATTGTTGCTATTCCAATATAATTACAGATAAATAAATTACTATCATTTTTATAATTATAAAGTAGGAATACTGACATAAAATATAATAAAGATATATATATATAAAGGGATATATAAGGAGGTATATAAATATACATATAATTATACAGTAGGAAATATTGACATAAAATGTACATAATTATATAACAGTAAATATGGACATAAAAGAAAAAATTGATATAAAATGACATAATTCCCTTATAGTTCTCTTATTTCACATTTCATACAAATAAAGCCTTCTATATAATGTTATTTAGGTGTGTAAATTTAAATTTCCAATGATTTTTTCAGGGTTTATAGAGTTATCCTCAAAAGTACCTAAATTATCTATTTCACTTTTTAACGGTATGAACTTTAATAGAAAGAGAAATTCTATAAAATTTTATTCTCAAGAAATGAACCCTTTTTGTCATACAGTACATTCTGAACTAAAAAATTTCTAAAGTAAATGAAATGTGATGATTATTAGAGAAATTGCAGGGTTGTAATTTTAACAAATTAGAGCATTACAGTATAAAATATAGTTAGCCCAGTATTTTATAATATTTTCCAAATTTATATGGATTTTAGAAAATTTTAAACACATGTATATAAAATAAGCTTTATATGTATGTGTGTATAATGTGTGTATATTTATATCATAGTAAAAATAATTGTATAAAATATTCACTTCACTACATTTCTACAAGTGGTTCATTAATTATACAATTTTTGAGTGTTATACTTTCCCTAGTTTTTCCTGTGTGCCTTTTTGAATGTTGTGTGTGTGTGTGTGAGTGCTTATGTGTGAAGGATTTTGCTTTAGAAAAGTTTGCTGTTGTGCATTAGGTTCATTTAAATTTAAGCTTATAATAAGGATGAAAACATTATGGCTAGCTTAGAAGGTGTCAATTATTTTGCTAGATGCTGACAAAATAGGCTAATGTAATGGTTCCTTATTTAGAGGAGTACACAGTCTGATGGAGGATACTTTCATGTATGGGACTGAGTAAGGTACAATATACTAAGTGTTGGGAAATCCCAGAGGGAGGGTTGATTTATATTGTGGGGAAAGTGGATACTCATTTTCAAAGGAATTGACATTGAATTGAGCTATATGCAATATGCTTTTTTTTTAAATCTGAATTCTATATTACCTCAACAAGGGCTCCAACAAACCCATGATTTTATGGGTCTGTTATTCCATTTTCCTCCATGTTTTCACAATTTTAGTGGTAGAAATACGTAAAGCAGTAACACATGATCAGAGCTCTCCTTGATGATTAGCCTCCCAGATATTGGGAGTTTATTATAGAATATTATCCAAGTAGATTTCCAATAGCAGAAAACTGATAAACTCTTCCAGGGAAATTATTTTATTGCATCTTTTCACTTAACACATGATTAAACTGTGTACCAAAGGGATGTGTTACTTTTTCCAGGTCACAGAGTTAAAGGGTGATAAATCAGGACTAAAGGGGCACTTGGGTAGCTCAGTTGGTTAAGCGACTGCCTTCGGCTCAGGTCATGATCCCGGAGACTCGGGATGGAGCCCCACATCGGGCTGCCTGTTTGGCGGGAAGCTTGCTTCTCCCTCTCTCACTCCCCCTGCTTGTGTTCCCTCTCTAGCTCTGTTTCTCCTTGTCAAATAAATAAAATAAAATAAAATAAAAATCAGGACTAAAATTCAAATATCTAGACTTATGAGTTTGAGTGCTTAGCTTAGTTTTGTTTTCTAGGTTAGACCAACATTCCATTAAATTTCATCTAGATTAGAAAATAGAGGAGTAGCCTCTCTCCAATATGTTTGTTTGCTTATTGTCTTCATTAATATTTCTACAGTCATTTCAGAGAAAAAGAATGATCCACATATGAGTTTTACAGACTGGAGATTTGCAATATCATTGGTTCATGTTAGTAAGGTAATGTTTTGCCACTTGCTCACAAAAATGGTTATTATTTAATATTCTCTGGTCTGATTCTTTTATCAGTGAAGCAATTACAAGTATTAAGAGGCTTGAAATATTTTATGTATTATTTTTAGGCCATGTATTCCTACTCATGATTCATGGAAGAGAAACTTGAGACCCAGAAAGGTAAAACATCATGATATTCAAATATACACACCTTGTTTATTGGGGACCCCTAGCCTTGCTTCATGTTGCTGCCCAGTTTCATTAATTGTGAAATCTAGAATCTGAATCATGTTCTTTGTGATTCTGTGCTATATTTTCCAGTATTGGTTCTCCAATTGTGCAGATTCTTCTTCTGGTCACAAAAATGAAATTTCTCACTCAACAAGTATTGCTCACCTAACCACAAGGGTCTAAATTCCATAAAGAGGACAACAGACTCTCTTCTAGCATCAAAATAATCATATTTTAAAATATATTTTTCCAAATATTTAATTAGTTAAACCTTTACCAACTATGTTTTCACATTTTCTTTTTCTACTTGGTTTTTCATCTTACAAAATCCAAAGCATCATTAAATATAGCAGATATACAACAAACTGAGAATGAAAATAGAATTCTGAAACACTGTAAATAGGCAGCAAGGCTAAACTTACACAAAAGTCAGTTAAATGACTTTGACAGCATCTTGAAGACTGATGAAATCATGCTCCATCAGTTCATAAATGAGTGGGAGATTCCAGATTGATGGCCTTCTCCTGAAACACCTTGCCCTGGGCCTTCAGACAAATTCTCCATCCTCTTACTCTTAGCAGAAACTACTTTGTTAACCCCAACTGCCTGAGGGGAATTTCAGGTAGAGAAGCATTCACAAACCAGTTCTCATTAGTTTGCTTTCCAGTGTCTGCTATGATACATGTATGTTTTTGCACTTTGTAATGACGAGAAGGTAGCTATTCTTTCCATTTGCTTCCTCAAGTTGCTAAAAAGAGAGGAAGAGAGATAGATACTGAGCCAAAGGCACTGAGCAGAGTACTCAAGTCAGGTCCACTGCCTGTGTAGTGCTGGAAAAGCCATAGAACCAATCTGGGCCTCTAAATTCTTAGATTGTTCCAATCCTTCTTGAAGTTTATGTTTTAAGTACAGTCTAACTTTGAAAAGTGAAACCACAGACCTGGATTTGAGTGCCTGCTCTGCATTTCTAAGATATCTCTGGGCACAGCAGAGGAAGCCCACATAGTAAATACAACAGTTACTCTCAAAAATGTCATCTGATGCTTACAAAACTGTAATCAAATACAAAGAGTATTCAAATATTTACATGATTTGAATCAATGTGTAAGACATAAAGCCTAAAATATTGCAAAGTGGTCTTTTCAGTAAGTTGTAGAATGTCCTGTGTTCAAGCTTTATCTAGAACTAATGATTAATGCATACAGGAAAATGAAGTTAACAACAATAATAACAATGATAATGAATAACTCCATCAGGTTAAATTCTGATTATATTCTCAGGACTTTCAAGACATGTCCAAGTGGCATTAACATGATAAAATTTCTTAATAATTCTATAACTGTTGTAACACAATATGTCTGTATAATTGCCACTTTTAGCCTTTTCAAATGTCAGTAAAAAGAATTATTTTTCCTTTTAATTCAGTGATGTTAACAGAATACTTAATCATATTCTCTTACCCTGCAACATATATTTCCTCAGCCATAATTTATCAGAGATAAAAGCTGTGAATTCCATACCATTTTACTAAAATTATAATTATTGTAGTATTTAAGCAGGATGATAAAGCACTATTGAGAAAAACCACCAAATCATTTATTATGTTATGTATTTATTGACTCTTTCTTGTTATATATTTCATGTTAAAATAGCCCTTAAAGTTTTTTCTAAAAACTGTATTAGGTTTCTGGAAATATTCATAGATATCATTTTGGAAAAAGCCTGTCATTTCAGTAAAAATAATAAGGTCAATCATCATTTAGAAAGTAACTTTAAAAAGAAAATCTGGAAAGATTCTTATCTCATTGATATCTTTATAATCTCTTTCAAGAATAAGCTAACCAGCATAGCATGACATAGAGTTGTGGGATCATTATGCTGTACATCTGAAACTGATATTACATTGTGTATCAACTATACTTCAATTAAAACAAAATAAAACAAAACCTAGAGAAAAAGTCACTGGCATGAGACCTATGGGTCAACAGAAGATCCACAGATCAAGGGCAGTATGAGAGGGTCCAAGACAGAAGCCCAGGAAAAATAAAGAGGGACACACATCCTCACCATGTCTTCAAAGTTTAACAACCTACATGCAAATTTACCCCATGGAGTGAAGACTATCTAGTATCCAACTCTACCCAAGGCCTGATCAGTGACTGGATACTTTTATTACTAAAAGAGGGGGAGCCAAGAAGGCAAACACTCTGTGGGCTGGTGAAAGGAAGGTGAAAGAAAGTTTAAAGAGGATGTGGGACTTGCGTTGTGTCCTTGGAGCCCAAGAAAGGTGAAGAGGGATCTCAGAACTGACACTGTAACTCAAATGATGTTTTCACGTATCTGAGTCAGGGATCTGAATTGTACCTGTGAGGGGTATAGCACACTAATTTTCAAAGCTTGAGGTGGCTCACATAGTAATTTTCTTAAACTGTGAATTAACTTAAAAAAAAAAAAAAGTGTAGCTAACCAGGTATGAGCCCAGGAATGCCTTTTGAATTCATTTTATCTGTTAAAGAAGAAACATTTCCAAGAAGTAATGACCAGTAAGACAACACCACTCTAGGTTCCTCTATGGCACTGGTTCTCACAGTGTAGTCTGAGGACCAGAAGCATTAGCAACACCTGTGAACTTATTAGAAATGAAAACTATCATGCCTCATCCAAACCTACTAAATGAGACAATGTAGGGGTGAGCCCAATAGTCTGTGTGTTTTAACAAGCCCTCCAGGATACTGATGCATAGTAAAAGTGGAGAACCAGAGTTCTATGTATACATAGTTTTGTTTTCATTTTTTTTAAGGATTTTTATTTATTTGACAGAGAGAAACACACCCAGAAAGGGAACACAAGCAGGGGGAGTGAGAGAGGGAGAAGCAGGCTTCCCGCCGAGCAGGGAGCCTGATGCGGGACTCGATTCCGGGTCTCCAGGATCATGACCTGAGCCGAAGGCAGTCGCTTAACCAACTGAGCCACCCAGGCATCCCTTGTTTTCATTTTTTTAATATACTTTATTTTTTGAAGTGCTTTTAAGTTCATAGCAAAATTGAGCAGGAAGAATAAGAGTTTCATATAATTCCTGGGTCCACAAATGCACAGCATAGTCTCCCCCATCAACATCTTTTTTTTAAATTTTATTTATTTATTTGACAGAGAGAAACACAGCTAGAGAGGGAACACAAGCAGAGGGACTGAGAGAGGGAGAAGCAGGCCTCCCGCCAAGCAGGGAGCCCAATGTGGGACCCTATCCGGGGACTCCAGGATCATGACCTAAGCCAGAAGCAGTCACTCAGCCAACTGAGCCACCCAGGTGCCCCTCCCCCATCAACATCTTGTACCCAAGTGGTGCATTTGTTACAACTGATGAAACTTTTTATATGATTTTAATAATTAAAAAAAATTCTTTTGGAAATCATATTTTTGTACATTCAGAATTTTTCTTTAGAGGTTTGCTTAGGCGTGCCTGGGTGGCTCTTGGTTATACATTTATCAATTGATGGGCACACACTTGGGCTGTTTCTATAATTTGGCTATTATAGATAATGCTGCTATAAACATCAGGGTGCATGTATTCCCTCAAATTAGTATTTTTGGGGCACCTGGGTGGCTCAGTGGGTTAAGCCTCCACCTTCAGCTCAGGTCATGATCTCAGGGTCCTGGGATCGAGGCCCACATCGGGCTCTCTGCTCAGTAGGGAGCCTGCTTCCTCCTCTCTCTCTGCTTGCCTCTCTGTCTCTTGTGATCTCTCTCTGTGTCAAATAAATAAATAAAATCTTTAAAAAAAAAAAGAAAAAAATTAGTATTTTTGTATTTTGGGGGTAAATACCTAGTAGTGCAATTACTGGATTGTAGGGAGTTCTATTTTCAACTTTCTGAGGAAATTTCATACTATTTTTGCATATAATAAACAGTACAGGGAAGAGCATTCCCCTTTCTCCTCATTCTTGCCAACATTTGTTTCTTGTGTTGTTGATTTACCATTCTAACCAGTGTGAGGTAACATCTCATTGTAGTTTTGATTTTGTATTTCCCTGATGATGAGTGACATTGAACATCTTTTCATGTTTGTTGGCCATATGTATATCTTCTTTGGAAAAATACCAGTTCATGTCTTGTACTCATTTTTTATTGGATTATTAATTTTGGGATTTTACAGTTTTTCTAGTTTTACAATTCTAGCTTTCAATATACTACAAAGTTGTAGCGATCAAAACAGTATGCTACTGGCACAAAGACAGTCACATAGATCAGTGGAACAAAACAGATGACCCAGAAATGAAACCTCAACTATATGGTCAATTAATCTTCAACAAAGCAGGAAAAAATATTCAAAGGGAAAAGACAGTCTCTTCAACAAATGGTTCTGGGAAAACTGGACAGCAACATGTGAAAGAATAAAACTGGACCACTATTTTACACCATACACAAAAATAAATTCAAAGTGGATGAAAGACCTACATGTGAGACAGAAAACCACCAAAATCCTAGAGGAGAACAAAGGCAGTAAACCTCTTTGACATTGGCTATAGCAACAACTATCTAGATGTATCTTCTAAAGCAAGGGAAACAAAAGCGGAAAATAAACTAACAGGACTACATTAAAATAAAAAGTTTCTTCACAGTGAAGAGAAATCAACTAAACAAAAAGGCTACCTAGATAATTGCAGAAGATATTTGCAAATGACATATCTGATAAAGGGTTATACACAAGTGTTTTTAATATCACACTGTATATTAAGTAACTAGGATTTAAATAAAAACATATAGCATGGTTTCACTTACTTGTGGTGCATAAGGGATAATATAGAAGACAGTAGGAGAAGGAAAGTAAATGGGAAGTAGGGTAATTCAGGGAGAGAAATGAAACATGAGTGACTTTGGACACAGAAACAAACTGAGGGACTTGGAGGGAGGCGGTAGGGGAATGGGAGAGCCTGGTGGTGGGTACTGGGGGCTCCATGGAGCACTGGGTGTGGGGCATGGGCAATGAATCTTGGAACACTGAAAAAATAAAACAAATTTAAAGTTAAAAAATGTATAAAAGGGCTAGTATCTAAGTTATATAAATTAAGAGATACTTTTAAAAGTGAAATAGATGCCATCTATGATATCTATGTGATTACTCAGAGGCAACCTGTATTAACTGCCAAGACAACATACATAACCACCACACTTAATTTTTTTTCTTATATTCATGGCTTTTGATTTTTTCTTTTCCTTTATATTTCTTATGTTTTATAATTTGTGACTATAAGTATCAAGTTTTGCTCTACTAATGACCATTAGTCAGATAATACTGATCTACTTATATAATATTTAATTGTATTTTTATCTTTTCAAATGGAAAACTAACATAAGAAAGGTGGGAAATACTTGTTTCCTAGAAAACTTTTGCATTTGTTTCTGTCTTTCCTCTCCTCTCACTAGATTATGCACTCCTTATTCTCTACATTGCACTGTATTTATTCTTTTGTTTGCTGAAATGATCAAACTACTGAATTCAGTTCATTATTTCAGACACATGGAGTCAACTTTATCTCTTCCAGTCTTGGAGAACTCTTTCATGAATTGATATTGCCATGTTTAGATACATCATAGGATATTAAAGAAGTGAAGAGTTTGTCTAAAACTTGTAAAATAATTATTTAGAACTTACATTCCATGAGAATATATTCTCTCATATACATAGAATAGAAAATCTCTATTTATAGAATGATAATTAGATCTCAAAAATGAGAAGAGAGAGGCACTTGGGTGTCTCAGTTGGTTAAGCGACTGCCTTCAGCTCAGGTCATGATCCTGGAGACCCAGGATCAAGCCCCACATCAGGCTTCCTGCTTTGGCGGGAAGCCTGCTTCTCCCTCTCTCAGTCCCTCTGCTTATGTTCCCTCTCTAGCTGTGTTTCTCTCTGTCAAATAAATATATAAAATATTTTTAAAAAATTAGAATAGAAAGAACAGGCTACAGAGATAGTGACTGAATCAAAGATAACCTTTTGTTTATAAATAGAGCACATCTCATATCTATAAAATAATGAATACAGTGTTGTGTTCATATAGAGGATTTTTAGTTAATTAATACTTTTGACTGAAATATTTTTTTTAGATTATTGCTTTATTTTATTGGGATGATTCTGTAATGAAACAATATGAGATGGAGAAAAATAAAAAGATGGTCAAAGCAATGTTTTGGGGTTTTTTGTTTCCGTTTTAATTTTTGCTTTCTAAAAGAACCACTAATGAAGGTCTGTAGCACTTTACTGTTTTATTGCTTATCTCTGATGCACAGAAAGGTTTTTTAGGAAATATGATAGAAGAGAATCCTGGGCAGAGGATTTTAAATATTTGCATTTAATATCTAAATAAATCTAAATAAAGACTTTGCAAGGACACTTTGCTCTACCAAAATTATCTGTTCTTTGTTAGTAAAGTCAGAAATTTTCCACTTTAAATTGATGGTTTATACTTTTGTATCTGGATTAGGGGAACACCAGTTCCTGAGGAGTTTGGGTCTAGGTGTAACATAATAAAATTGCAAGTTATCATTATCAGCGCAGAACCATCTGAAATTCTTATGGGGTATGTTCAGAATACAGAGTGCCTAGTACAATGTTTCTGGTTTCCCTTGATAGAACATGTGAATGATTATGTGGTTAGAGGGTTCTTTGTGCATTCTGATTGTTTGACTACTCTCACAGAGTTGCTCTAAGTTAATTCCATGCTCTTTAATGTTCTAGTTCTGGGCTCAGCAAAATTTTTTCTGTAAAGAACCACAAAGTAAATATTTTAAGCTTTGCTGGCCATATGGTCTCTGTTGCAACCACTCAACTCAACCTCTCATAGTACAAAAATAGTCATAAACAATACATTAAGAAATAGGTGTGGGTATGTTCAGTGAACAAAAATGTATTGATTAAGAATAAAATTGGAATTTCATGTACTTTTTATCTGTCATGTACATCACTTTTCTTTTTCAACATTTTCAACTACTTAAAAATGTAAAGGTTATTTTAAACTTTTGAGTTGTACCAAAACAGGGAGTGGAGTGGATTTGGTTCATGGCCCATAGATTGCTGACCCTTGCTCTAGTTAAACTTATATCACACTCTGGTCCAATTTAACCATTTTCTCACTATTCTATAATTTACCATTTTCCTACTGTCTCCAGAATTTTCCCCTTCATCTGAATTTTTTGTTCTTTATCATTCAATGAATAAATGAATGAATGAAAAAGCCCATTGAGGAAAAATATGTTCATAATGATATGAATAGTTAACACATGTCAGTGGCTGACTCCAGAGCTGGAAAGTATGTTTGTGCTATCTGATTAGGATGTTGCTACCCCAGAAGAGTCTTCAACTACTTTTGTAGAGGAGTACTATTGAATTTATGTTCATTTTCTATGTTTATAGGCAAGCTAAATTTTATTAATAAAATAGCATTCTCCCAGTGGAAAATGCTGAAAAAACTATGGTGAGGAACACAGAAGAGTTGAGTTCAAAACAAATTAGTCAATGGATTTGAAATGATGTGCTGCATTGATTTGTCTCCTAAGTTCTGAGAACCTATCAATTTAATTCTTTCAATATAGCAAATTGCTCTTTGGCATTATTTTTCAGCCTTTCCACAGGGAAAACATAGCAAGTGTGTGTGAGAGAAAAAGAGAGATTAGACTTTAATAGACTACATGCCATTTTAATTCTTTTATTTTTTTAAAATAATGGAGAACAATAGTATATTTCTGATACTTTATCTCTGTTGATTAATGCTATTACATCCTTAGTTCCTCTTTCTCAAATCATTTCTGTTTGATACAGTTTTTTTCTCTTATATTAATGAATAAGTGTTAAAGAAATTTTCTCTTTTTCTTCAGTAAATATAAAAAATACATTGAGACAGAGAAACAGTAACCTTTGGTGGAATGTCTTAACCTTGGGTACACTCACTGTTATAAAACCAATTTATGGAAGAGGTCTGGTTTCCCTAGAATGCTTCACAAGCATCTAGAATGCTCGTAGAAATGCTGCTGTGTTGGGGCACCTGGGTGGCTCAGCTGGTTAGGTGACTGCCTTCGGCTCAGGTCATAAACCCGGAGACTGGGGATCGAGCCCCACATCAGGCTCCCTCCTCGGCAGGAAGCCTGCTTCTCCCTCTCTCACTCTCCCTGCTGGTGTTCCTTCTCTGGCTGTGTTTCTCTCTGTCAAATAAATAAAATCTTAAAAAAAAAGAAGAAAGAAATGCTGCTGTGTTCATAAAATCTTGGGAACATTTCTTTGCTACATAGATTTAGATAAACAGAAAACACAACAAGCATCTATATTTCAAACATCCAGCAAAGAAAGTATCTTGTGTCCTTCAATTATGTACCCTACAGACAGGTAAAAATGTTCTCAAAACCTTATTCTAAATGCCCTATGCCCACATGGTTGCTTCTAAAAGACAAACATTTTAGTTAAACCTTTTCAAAAAGCCAGGTAACAAATTATACCTTCCTCTCCATAATGCCTCTATAATTGTGTGAATTTCAGTGATATATTTTATAAACCTCTCAGTGTGATGATGTGTCAAAGAGACTAAAGTCCTCATCATGCCTGATGTATGCCTAAAATAAAGATGAGGTCACTAAAAAGGTTTAAATAAGTCCAAAATATGAATGCCTTAAATAATTTCTAGACCTGACAGTGCCCCATCCCTCTATGAAACACCCCAGGAAAACAGTGAAAAGGTAAGGTCTATAATCATCCTCTTATTTGCACATGCCATCCCCCAAATATCAACATCACAAATAATTTAGAAGAATGCCCCATCTCAAGACTAAAAGGGGGATTTCTGTTGTACTGGCTTTTACTCATTGCCTAAGCTCTTCCATCTCACCCTTAACTCTTTCTCATATGCTTCGTCTCTTCCTGAGTTTTTACAATTCTGCTTAGCATATTGCTTCAAAATTTAATTAAATATGTTTAAATAATTTTCCAAGAACAATTTCAGAGGGGAAGAATGAGGGAGATGGGCAAAATGGGTGAAAAGGGGTGAGAGGTACAGGCTTCAAGTTATAGAATGAATAAATCACAGGAATGAAAGATACAGCATAGGGAGTTAGGGAGTACAGTCAGTGGTACTGTAATAGTGTTATATGATGACAGAGAATAATGTATAGAGTTGCCAAATCACCATGTTGTACATGTGAAACTAATGGAACATTATATGTCAAATATACTTTAATACACTTTGATTAATTGATTAAAAATCAAAACTCAAACAACTGCATATAATTTTTATCCACTCCTTCAATTCGATATTCTTCATTTGCCATCCACTTATCTTTTACTTTACTTTCATTTTTTTGGTAATATTTTACAGATCTTGTGTTGATTTCTGTTCACTGAACTTTACTTACATATATAGCAACTAGGTAGATTTCTTTTTTTATTTTCACTGTCAAATGTAAGTGGTGTCTTAGTCAATTTGGGCTGCTATAACAGAATACCATAGACAGGGTGGATGCAAAACCAAATATTTATACCTCACAGTTCTGGAGGTTGAGAAGTCCAAGATGAAGGCACCAGCAGATCCACTGGTCTGTGAAAACACACTTCTGGGTTTGCAGATCTTTGTCTTCTTATTGTATCCACCTATGGCAGGGAGCAGAAAGAGAAATCCAGGCTTTACGATCTCCTCTCGTAAAGGCATTAATCCCATTCATGAGGGCCTAATTATCTTAAGTTATGACTTATTTCATAACTGGGAAGTTTGCACATCTTTATCTCTTTTACCTATTTTGCCCATCCTCCCATCAACCTTCCTTCTGGCAACCACTAATTTGTTCTCTGCATTTAGGAGTCTAAAGATAAAATACTTAAAGATAAAATACTTAACTTGTTTTGTTTTGTTTTTTAATCCCACATATAAGTAAAATCATATGGTATTTGTCTTTCTCCCTCTGACCTATTTCAGTTAGCACAATAGCCTCTAGGTTCATCAATGTCTTCCCAACTGGCAAGATCTAATCCTTTTTTTAATGGCTGAATGATATTCCATTGTATATGTATATACCACAGCTTCTTTATCCATTCAGCTATGGATGGACACTTGGGTTACTTCCATATCTTGGCTATTGTAAATCATCCTGAAATAAACATAAGGAAGCATGTATCTTTTTGGAATTAGTGTTTTTTTCTTTGGGTAATTCCACCCAGTAGTGGAATTACTGGATCATATGGTATTTCTGTTTTAATTTTTTTTAGGAACCCCTATATTCTTTTCCACATTGCACCAATTTAAATTCCCACCCACAATGCATATCGATTCCCTCTTCTCTACATTCTTGGCAACACTTATTATTTCTTGTCTTTGATACTAGCCATCCTGAGTTGTATGAGCTTCTAGCTCATTGTGGTTTTAATTTGCATTTCTCAGTTCCAGTGGTCATCAGTATGGCTTCTTTGGAAAAATGTCCATTCAGTTTCTTTGCACATTTTTAACTGGATTATTTGTTTTTTTGTGTTGAATTTGATAAGCTCTTTATAGATTTTGTATACTAACCTCTTATCAGATATATCATTTGCAACTATCTTCTTTTTAGTAGCCTGGACAGTCAGAAAAATTTAAAAAGCTCTTTAGAAGCTACAAAGAAAAGTTAGAAGTGTTGAGGTCATCTTCCAGAATAAGAACCAACAGTCATGGAAAATATGGAAGGAAAGATAAAATACTTAAAAGTTTAAATTGAGGCATCAAACATCTAAATAGTAAAAATTTCAAAAAGAAGAAGTAGAGTAAAATAAGGAAAGTAATGATTAAATAAATTAGTAAAAGAAAAAAAAAAACAATCCTAAAGACAGGAAGGAGCTCTTAATTGCATGAGCCCATCAAATGGCAAGGAAGTTTAGTGAATAGAGACTCTACCAGACAAATCACAGTAAGAATCTAGGATGCCAAGAAGGGAGAAATAATTATAAGTGACTTCAAGGCAACATATAGGGAAGCCACAATGACAAAAAGATTCACACTATTATTTCACCATTAGGAATGTTTATTAGAAGGTAATTGCATAAACTCTTTAATATTTGGAGGTTAAAATGATTTTAAACAAAGAACTCTATCCCCACTCAAATTAGTAGTCATGAAATCAAAGATATTATAAGGCAAGTCAAGTATCAAAAACTTCATTTATCTGGAATATTTGAAAATAAAGAATAACATAGACATCAGTTTCTTAATTAAAACTTTCATGTCATCTGAAATTCACTGTATGAGATTATATATTAATTATTAGTGTTGTTTTTTGTTTGTTTTTAGGAAAAATATTTTTTCATAGACTTTTTTTAAGTGAACTAGTAGGAAGTTTTCAAATGTGTGATTGTATCAGCCCAAGACTAGCATATTTCAGTATCAGAAAAATATACTTGGGTATTCAAATTTGTGCTTGCAACATTTGGGTTTAATTAGAAAATTAGAACCACTATGAATAATATGAAATATTGAGTTAATTAAAAAGTGCAGAATTTTAAAATTGATTAAAAAACACTACAGAAAACTTTTGCTTTTGTATCTGGTGGTGGGCCTAAAGTTGTTATAGAACAGCAGGCTGGTCTTCAAGAAGAAAAGCCCCAATTAAGCAAAGAATGAAGATAAAATGAAATCAGTGAGATAAAATAGACAATGTGTCTTTTACTCTGTCAACCTTTTAAAAGAAAAATGGAAGCTATTAGCCAGCAAAATCGAGTTTATTCAGGAAAACCAGAGGAATTGCAGTTTGGTAGGAGCAAACCATAGGCAAGCCCAGACAACAAAAATGGAGAGCATCTTTTTTATCAAAGAAGGGAGAAAGTTGGCAGAGGTTATTTTGAACAAAATTTCATTGTAAGAAAATGAGGGTTCGAAGTGGTGGCAGCTTCTCATGAACTTCAGGCAAGGACAACTTATTTTTGCCAGGAGAGAGGAAATCTTCCTTCTTCCTGTTGGACTATGAAAGCCTCCAGGTGGAAGACATATGTGAGAGCCCTTTCCTCATGGCTTCCCAACTCCAATTTTGAGTTAGGTTTCCTTAACACATTTTCAAAATTCACTGCCTGCAACCTCAATGATGAGTGTGCCTGCAGGAACATGCACCCTTTGTCTCAGTGCTGTATGCCAACATGCCCCAGAACATTGCCGAAGGAGGCAATTCAGTGGAATCTCGAAGGATTCTACCAGACTGCTTCCCAGGGCCCTAATTTGAGAAGGCAGATAAGGGTCAAAAGAATGAATTTCAGTAGCCCCTTGGGCTTTAGAGCAAGTTCCTTCCAACTCTTACCCAACCTGCCTTCCAACTCTTACCCAACCTGCGACCGTACAGGAAGATTTGGAGGATAGTTTAACTTCACTAGGTTGAACCAATAAACAAAACAAAAGATTAGACTCTTAAAAGATATGGCTCTAGCCTTAATAAATTTAGCTTAATAGAGGAAATAAAGCATTGGGTTTCAACAACTGCAATATAAAATAGATTGTGATATGCCACACACTATTAGAGTCTTGCATCAGTGTCATATGCCATTAAAGATCATCAGCTTCTTTCTTAGTTCTAGAGGAAGATATTTTTATAGACTGAATTTATTTATATCCCATCTTTTTCAGTGTCAACTCATGGTCTTTTCATCAACAAGGCCCTTTCCTTTGTGTATGTGTATCTGCAGAGAGCAAATATTAAAACTACAGAAGGATAGGTTAAACTCTCTGACTGAAATCTGACTTGTACAACATTTATGAGAAAATTGCTTTAATATATATTCATAACTCCCTCATATCTGGAAGTCACTGCAAACTCATAAAGGCCAAGGCCAAGGACACTGACTTCACAGTGAGCTCTCATGGTAAAGTCCTGCTGACTGAAAAGAGTACGGTCTTCTTTTCTCCTAAGTTATTGCCAGTCAAGACAACAATGGCTTAGCCTTGAAATTAAGCTTGGGAGTCAAATGCCATAGTGTCAATAATTAGGATGCTTTTTTGAAATTTGGAATGAGAATTATCAGGGCGTTCTTAATAGCAGTTAAGGGTTTTTTTTTTTTTTAACTTCTCTGATCACTACAAAATTGCTTATCTAAAACTGTAATTTAAAAATCATTCCTTTCCTAGGTAGATTCCAAATAAAATTTGGTAACAGGTTTACTAAACATTTTGAACTCAGTAGGGCACAAACATGAAAATCAATTAATGAATTCTAAGTGACTGTAATGTGCAAAACTCCATAGAAGGCAGTGCGGGTTATATGAAAATGAGTTAGACATGACCCTAGGCCCAGAGACTTAAGCTTAGTAGAGAATATAAACCATGAGTTGGAGGAATTGTAATTTAAGCAGACCATGATATGCTCCAAGACTTAAAATCTTACATCCAAACTATCTATCCTATAACTTTAAACATCATTAATTTATTTGAGTTCTGAAGGGAAGAGTTGTTAGAGGTTGAATTTATATTAAACTCTTTCAAATGTTCATTTGTGGTCATTTTATCAAATGAAAAGAAAGCACACAGATCTACTAAAAGTAGACTGCTTCTGAATAGTGGCATTAAAAACTGGCATCCTAAAGGATGTGTAAGTAAATTTAACAATTCATTTGCTGAAAATTTTTGGCTAAATAACCTGGATAAGTTTATTTTATTTTTGGGTCATCAAAGGAATTTAAGTCTGCTAGTGGAATAACCAATTAATAATGAGATGATGGTCAATATCTCTAATGTGGTTGCTGTCATTAATATTTTAATAGTTTTTTCTTTTATAAAATGCAGTATATTTAGACTAATTATAAGGACTGTTGACATACTTCTGTATATTTCATATATCACACTATCTCTAAAGTCTTTCTTCTTCCTCCAAAATTGCATATTTTCTGAATGACTTAGTTTTCTACCATTGATATTATTTTGTTATTACTTATGTATCTTAAAGAACATGAGCAGATGAATCTTTCACAAATTATTTAAATTTGTTGGGTGTCTGGGTGGCTTAGTCAGTTAAGCATCTGACTTGCTCAGGTCATGATCTCAGGGTCTCAGAATCAAGTCCCACATCATGCTCCACACTCAGTGTGGAGTCTGCTCCTCCTCTCCCTTCCTCTCTCTCAAATAAATAAATGAAATCTTTTAAAAAGTTAAAAAAGTTATGTAAATCTATGAACAAATTATACTTTTAATTATTCTTTTCATTCTCACTCTGGTTTACCTGTCTAAAATAAAAAGAATTACATAGTATCATTTTTATAAGATGAACAGAAAAAATTATAAGCTAGTATAAGGAATTAAGGGACAAACTATAATTTTGGGAAGAGAGGTATCTCTTTGGAAGATTCTCAGGAGATTTAGGAAAAATTGTTAATTTAATAAGAAAAAACAATGAAAATAACAGCAACTAAGAAAGCAATCTGAATTATATTTTTAAAAATATATTTTTAACAAAAAATATCAATTGTCTATATTATACTTTTTCCAGAGATTTTATTAAAATGCAATGGATATTGAGTTTTAATAACTATGATGTTACATCTGAAGTTTAAAATATCATATGTAAAAATATTTTAACAGATTTTAAATTCTTTACAATTTTTACATTATTTTATTTATTAATATATACAGGCATCAGTTAAGACTTATTTTTTGCATAGAAACAACATTCTGTAATTTACTCCTGCTTTTTGCTTATGATTTTAATTATGATAATATTTTAAACACAAAATAAAATACTTATCCAAAATATTTAAAAATGCTCTTTATTTCTGTAAGTCTTACCTTCCATTTATTTTAAATTATTTTTAAGTAATTCTTATGCCCAATGTAGGACTTCAGCTCACAACCCCAGATCAAGAGTCCCATGCTCTACTGACATAGCCTGGTAGGTGCCCCTATAAAGTGTTTGTGTGTATATATGCTTGTAATGTTACATAATATGTCAATTGAATGTCAGTGATGATTAGTGTCACTATGATTGCATATCATTATATTACTCTGTTCTAAATAAAGGGAGATGCATTATTTGGAGGCTTGGAGCCTAAGAGCAGATTTCATTAGAGAAAGATGACTTCTGAATACTATTATACCTGTATTTGCATTCATTTTCTGTAGGTTTCAAAATGTTGCTACTGGAGAGCAATGAAAGAGAAGTGTTTAATATTTCTTGGTTTTTGCATTGTTCCTAAAAATACAGGCTTAAATTCTGCATCTGCCACCTCTTAATGTGCAAGTTTGGGAAGATTTTATACACTAGAGTTACTAATCTTTATGTTACTGATATTAACACTATACTGGAAGAATTTTTGCAAGAATTATAAAGATAATTCATTAATTCATCTGACATATAGAAATGTTTAGAAAACAACTTTTTTACTTATTTTATTTATTTATTAAGTTTTAATTTAAATTCCAGCTAGTTACCATAAAGTGTAATATTACTTTCAATACTATATAGTGTATACTATAGCATACATATATAGTGTACAATATAGTAATTCAACAATATAGTGATTCAACACTTTCATACAATATCCTGTCCTCATCACAGCTGCACTCCTTAATAGCCACGACCTCTTTTACCCATCTCCCTTGCCGACCATCCCACTGGTAACCATAAGTTTCTTCTCTGTAATTAAGAATTTGTTTCTTGGGCTCCTGGGTGGCTCAGTGGGTTAAAGCCTCTGCCTCCGACTCAGGTCATGATCTCAGGATCCTGGGATTGAGCAGGGAGCCTCTTCCTTCTCTCTCTCTCTCTACCTACTTCTTTGACTACTTGTGCTCTCTCTCTCTCTGTCAAATAAATAAATAAAATTTTTTAAAAAAGGAATTTGTTTCTTGGTTTGCCTCTCTCTCTCTCTTTGTTCTTTTTTTCTTTTCTTTTTTTCTTTTCTTTCTCCTTTCTTTTCTTTTCTTTTCTTTTCTTTTCTTTCTTTTTTTTTTTTTAAGAGAAGAGGGAAGAGAAAGAGAATCTTAAGCAGATCTATGCCTGATGTAGGGGTCGATCTTACAGCCCTGAGATTATGGCCTGAGCTGAAATCAAGAATTGGACTTTTTTTTTTTTTTAAGGATTTTTATTTATTTACTTGAGAGATGTGGTACTCAATCCTGGGACTCTGGGCATGACCTGAACTGAAGGCAGTGGCTTAATGAACTGAGCCACCCAGGTACCCAAGAGTTGGACTCTAAACTGACTGAGCGACCCACATGTCCTTCCCTTTGGAGGGGAGGGTGGTTTATCTTATAATTCCACATTTGAGTGAAATCATGGTATTAGTCTTTCTCTGACTTATTTTGCTTATCATAATACTCTTTAGCTCTACACATATCATTGCAAATGGCAAAATTTCATTCTTTATTTATGGCAGAGTAATTTTCCATTATATATATATATATGTAATTTTCCATTATATATATATATATATATATATATATATATATATATATATATACCACTTCCTGCAGTTCCATTGCATATTTACCCATTCATCAGTCGGTGGACATTTAGGGTTTTTCCATAATTTGGCTATTGATAATGCTGCTGTAAATATTGGGGCACATACATCCCTTTGAACCAGTATTTTTTAATCCTTTGGGTAAATATCTAATAGTACAATTGTTGCATCACAAGGTATTTTTTTAACTTTTTTTTAAAAGATTTAATTTATTTGAGAGAGACAGAAAGTACAAGTAGGCAGAGCAGCAGGCAGAGAGAGAGGGAGAAGCAGGCTTTCCACAGAGCAGGGAGCCCGATGTAGGGCTCGATCCCAGGATCTTAGGATCATGACCCAAGCTGAAGGCAGCTGCTTAACTGATTGAGACACCCAGGCACTCCTTTTTTAAAATTTTTGAGGAACCTCCATAGTGTCTTCCAGAGTGGCTATAACCAGTTTGTATTCCCTCCAACAGTGCAAAAGTCTCCCCCCCCCTTTTTTTTAAGATTTTATTTATTTGACAGAGAGAAACACAGCTAGAGAGGGAACATAAGCAGGGGAAGTGAGAGAGGGAGAAGCAGGCTTCCTGCTCGATACTGGGTCTCCGGGATCATGGCCTGAGCCGAAGGCAGTCGTTTAACCAACTGAGCCACCCAGGTGCCACCCAGGCTCCCCTTTATCCTCATCCTCCCTATATATGTGGATTCCTGTGTTGTTGATTTTAACCATTCTGATAGTGTGTTTTGATTTGCATTTCCCTGATGATGAGTGATGTTGAGCACCTTTTCATGTGTCCATTAGCCATCTTCTGTATGTCTTTTTTGGAAAAATGTCTTTTCATGTTTTCTGCCCATTTTTTAACTGGATTATTCATTTTTTGGTGTTGAGTTTGATTAAGTTCTTTATGTATTTTGAATAGTAACCCTATATCAAATATGTCATTCATAGATATCTTTTCTCATTCCATAGGTTACCTTTTGGTTTTGCTGATTGTTTCCTTTACTGTGCAGAAGCTTTTTATTTTGATGTAGTCCCAACAATTTATTTTTGCTTTTGTTTCCCTTGCCTCAGGAGACATATCTAGAAAAATGTTGTTGCTACAGCTGATGTCAAAGAGCTTACTGCCTGTGTTCTCCTCTAGGATTTTGATGGTTTCCTGTATCACATTTATGTCATTCATCCATTTTGAATTTACTTTTGTATATGGTATAAGAAAGTGGTTCAGTTTCATTCTTCTGCATGTAGCTGTCCAGTTTTCCCATCACCATTTGTTCAAAAGACTATATTTTTGTCTTATTTTCCATTGAGTGTTCTTTCTGCTTTGTTGAAAATTAGTTGACCATACAGTTGGAAGTCTATTTCTGGGTTTTCTATTCTGTTCCATTGATCTATGTGTCTGCCTTTGTACCAGTACCATACTGTCTTGACCAGTACAGCTTTGTAATGTAACTTAAAGTCTAGAATTGTGATGCCTCCAGCTTTGATTTTCTTTTTCAAGATAGCTTTGGCTATTTTGGGGTCTTTTGTGGTTCCATACAAATTTTAGGACTGTTTGTTCTAGCTCTGGGAAAAATGCTGGTGATATTGTGATAAGGATTGCTTTAAATGTGTATATTGCTTTGGGTAGTAGAGACATTTTAACAATACTATTCTTCCAAAACATGAGCATAGATGTCTTTCCATTTCTTTGTGTCATCTTCAATTTCTTTCATCAATGTTTTATAGTTTTCAGAGTATAGGTCTTTTACCTCTTTGGTTAGGTTTATTCCTACTCATCTTAGGTTTTTGGTGCTTGGTAAATGGGATTTATTCCTTAATTTTTCTTTCTACTGCTTTATTATTGGTGTATAGAAATGCAACCGTTTTCCATATGTTGATTGTTTGTCCTGTGACTTTACTGAATTTGTGTATAAGTTCTAGAATTTTTTTTTTTTTTTTTGGTGGTGTCTCTCGGGTTTTCTGTATAGAGTGTCATGTCATCTGCAAAAATGAAAGTTTGATTTCTTCTTTGCCTTTTTGGATGCGTTTTATTTCTTTTTATTGTCTAATTTCTGAGACAAGAATTTCTAGTACATGTTGAATAACAATGCTCATAATGGGCATCTAGTCTAGTTCCCGACCTTAGAAGAAAAGTTCTTAGTTTTTTCCCTATTGGGGATGATATTAGTTGTAGGCTTTTCATATAAGGCCTTTAGTTGTTGAAGTATGTTCCTGCGATCTCTACATTGTTGAGAGTTTTTATCACAAATAGATGCTATACTTTGTAAAATGTCTTTTCTGCACCCATAAAGAGAATCATATAGCTCTCATCCTTTCTTTTATTAATGTGACTTATCATGTTGATTGATTTGCAAATATTGAACAAACCTGCAACCCATAAATAACTTCACTTAACGGTGGTGAATAATCCTACTTCTAATTACTTTGGGATTTAATTTGCTAGTATTTTGTTGAGTTTTTTTTTTTTGTTTTTTTTTTTTGCATCCATCAAGGATATTTGCCTGTAGTTCTCTTTTCTAGTGGCATCTTTGATTTTGGAATCAGATAACGATGGTCTCATTGAATTATCTTGGCAGTTTCCCTTCTGTGTCTAATTTTTGGAATAGTTTGGAAAGAATAGATATAACTCTTCTTTAAAAGAGTAGTAGAATTCCCCTTGGATGCCAAATGGCTCTGATCTTTTGTTTGTCGGGAGATTTTTGATTACTGATTCAATTTCTTTGCTGCTTATCAATCTGTTCAAGTTTTCTATTTGTCCTGTTTCAGTTTCGTTAAATCCCCTACTATTGTTGTATTATTATCAATGACTTACTTTATGTTTATTATTAACTGTTTTATATTTGAGTGCCCCCATTTGGGTAAACATTTACAGTTGATAGGTATTCTTGTTAGACGGATTCCTGAAAGATTATAACATGTCTTTCTTTGTCTCTTTTTAGAGAGTTTGTTTTCCTAATTTGTTCCATATTAAGTACTGCTACTCCAGTTTTTTTGACATCCATTTATGTGTTAAATGTTTCTGCATCTTGTCACATTTTGGGGGGAAAGGTTAAACAGGTGATGGGTAGCACCAAAAATCTTAAGATATCTAGGGATAGGGTCGCCTGGGTGGCTCAGTTGGTTAAGCGACTGCCTTTGGCTCAGGTCATGATCCTGGAGACCCAGGATCAAGTCCCACATTGGGCTCCCTGCTCAGTTGGAAGCCTGCTTCTCCCTCTCTCACTCCCCCTGCTGGTGTTCCCCCTCTGGCTGTGCTTCTCTCTGTCAAAATAAATTAAAAAAATCTTAAAAAAAAAAAAGATATCTAGGGATAAACCTAACCAAAGAAGTTAAGAATCTGTACTCGAGGAACTACAGAACACTCATAAAGAAATTGAAGAAGACAGAAAAAGATGGAAAAGCATTCCATGCTCATGGTTCAGAAGAATAAACATTGTTAAAATGTCTATACTGCCCAGAGCAATCTATACTTTCAATGCTATCCTGATCAAATTCCACTAACATTTTTCAGTGCTGGAACAAACAATCCTAAAATTTATATGGAACCAAAAAAGACCCTGAATTGCTAAGGAAATGTTGAAAAAGAAAAACAAAGCTGGAGGCATCATGTTACCTGCTTTCAAGCTTCAATACAAAGCTGTGATCACCAACACAGCATGGTACTGGCACAAAAACAAACAAATAGACCAATGGAACAGAGTAGAGAGTCCAAATATGGACCCTCAACTCCATGGTCAAATCATCTTTGACAAAGCAGGAAAAAATATCCAGTAGAAAAAATAGTCTCTTCAATAAGTTGTGCTGGGAAAATTGGACAGCTACATATAGAAAAATGAAACTAGACCATTCTCTTATGCCACACACAAAGATAAACTGAAAATGGATGAAAGACCTCAATGTGAGGCAGGAATCTATCAAAATGCTAGAGGAGAACATAGGCAGTAACCTCTTTGACAACAGCCACAGCAACTTCTTTCAAGACACATCTCCAAAGACAAAGGAAACAAAAGTGAAAGTGAACTTTTGGGACTTCATCAAAATAAAAAGTTTCTGCACAGCAAAGGAAACAGTCAACAAAACAAAAAGACAACCCATGGAATAGGAGAAGATATTTGCAATGACACTACAAAGGGCTGATATCTAAGATCTATAAAGAACTCCTCAAACTCAAAAACCAAAAAAAAAAAAAAAAAAAAAAAAA